>MU827107.1:0-12527 GCA_029204205.1 Desmophyllum pertusum | reverse complement strand
GGACTGTGGTAACGCAAAGCACAGTTATTCGAAATTACTGCTAAAAAACACTGAAATTCTTCATGTGTATGTATTGGCCATTACCCTCATTTGTAGGCTCAGATTACCAGCCGCTGTTCGGGAAATGAGCCAAGAGAATATTTGACTGCGGGCTCAACTGTAATAACAGCTATTCGTCGAATGAAACAGCTTCGAGTTGATAATCAACTAAGTGTTTTACTTGCCCGCCGACGCAGCACCACAGAAATTGTCAGTGGCCTCTTGCATACGTGGGAATTTATTATACTTACTTTTGATATTTATTTAACTTCAAAACGCCATGGCGGCGTAAAACAGACAATTATAGAGGACATCGGCGTCCCTGGAATATCCATAACCCGACCGGTGATTTTCAGACAAGGCTTTCAAACCTTTGAGTTTAGTAAGAGCGTCAGATATTTAACCAAGCGATGATGAATTTCTGCCGTGGCATTCTGCTAAATTATATGATTGAAGACGATAGGTTCAGTCAAATAACTGAATTGTGGTCCTGAGCTCGTGGTCTTTCATCACAAAAGGCAGTGTCGTAAGTTAACACACTATGGCGTGCATGCCCGAAACGTGGCAACTTTCCGGGAGCTACACGTGACTAGCTCCGGCTATGCTCTTGATATGTGGATTAGTACAAACAATACGGAGAACCACTCTCGGCGTGCTTTCCATTCACCGACGATCTTGACCGACACTTGTCGTGATGACCAGTCATTATTTATTTTGACTATCTACCATACCTAGGGCAGTGGAGTATATGCCACAAGTATGCGTGTGATGGCGAAAAGAAGAAAGTTTAGCAACTTTGCACTTCCCATGCGGTAAAATCCACAAACTTGCAGGACTAGACTTGAGGCCTAAACGCAACGAACTACAGAGTAACATGCATGCGTGACCATGTAGTGTAGTTTCGGAGATCTACGAAAGAACAATTAACCCAAGGGACGTAAAGGTTTAATGCAGGAGTTTTTGCGGTGGGCTAATGGTTTAGGTGCGCTGGACTTCGGCATCACGCGATCGGTGGTTTGATGCGCAGCGTGGTCTGCGGCGATCAGTATGAGTTTTCCTTCGCAGAATCGCAGACGTTATAGTCATTGGAATCCCACTGTTACGAATAAGACGGCCACCTCGTTAATACGGCCAACGGCCAGATTTTGCGATCCCCGTGCGCCTCAACCTCGTTCCCCGGGTCCTCTCATCTTCCCGCCCCCTGGACCCTGGGAACGAGGTGCGTGCGACTATTTCCTTTGTAATTTCACCCGTAGCGCATTACGGATTTAAATCTTGACAATCATTGACACAGTGGACACCGTATTGAGCAGGTTTCAATGTTTTGACGAATTTGTGTCTGTTTACGGATCTGAAACACAGAAAATATAAATGGGCGGTACTAGTGAATTGTTGAGGCAAGTTGCCGCACAAATGTATGGAGCGCCGGGCAACCTGTGAGGAACTAGCATCCCATACATGGGCGAATGACGGGAGTAGTCGCATTTATGCCACTGAATTAAGCGCCAGGCACTTATGAGCTGTGAGACTCCGACGATCCCTTGATTTATCACATATAGGAGGGCTTTTGACACACGAAAAAGCGTGATTGAATCAAAAACAGTAGAATCTGCTGACTTACAGGGAAAATATGTGCATCCACAGTGCCCGGAGGGCTAATGGAGCAGCGGTATCACCCAGAGCAGGATAGGACTTTATGATCAGCCATACACGGAACATAGCAATACAGGAGAGAAATGTTGGTGTTGTCCCTGAAAAGAAAAGGGTACCAATGCATTCAAGCGATCCCTCAGAAGTAAAACAAAGGAAAACCATAACCGGATTGTGTTGGGGCAGTGCTGGTTTGGGATATCGTATCTTAATTAAGCATAGATATTTACGATTTATTTCTCCCTTTATTCCTTAGTGTTCCGTTTCCAACGAGAAGATATATCAAACCACTCGAGACAGGGTTTAATTCACCTTTCCAAAACACCTTGAATTTCGGGTCCAAAAAACTCCGCTCAACGCGTCGTATTTTTCAAACTCTATTCTCGGTGTTTTGGAAATGCGATGAAAACACTGCCTCTCATGTTTGATATACTACAGAAAAGACCGACTACTCGCAGTCTGCACATCAGAAGGTTGCGTGACGTATTTCAGCTGGTTACGCAAATGTCACCAGAAGTGCATGATTAACAGGGCCGCCAGGAGCATATCACTCGGAGCCTCTATCTGTGCTGATTAATGACAACAGGCGTAGTAACACTTTCGGCTATTTTTAAAAATAGTTCTCCCGCGAAAATATTTCCGTGTACGTCCGCGGACAATAGTGATAATTCGTAGTTTTATTCCATGTTCCTTCCTCTCATCCATTCCTGGTTTATTTTTAATCTGAAACATGAAGGACAGCCTCGTCCTCGTGCTCGCAACGGGTGATTTTCGCGGCAAAAGTAATTTCTAAAAATATCTCAAGGTGTAACTACGCCGTGTCATAGGCCCAATAAGGGAGATGGAGGCCCCAGGGTGATATGCTCCTGCAGGGCGCTGTAAATTATTTTTAGTGTGATTTGAAAAAATCTAAAAACATGTCTGGATCACAGGACACCCAGCAATAATGGTTTGATTTTTGTAAAACAGTACTCAATAAATGACAGAAACCCATTAGGAAGTGAGGATAGCTAACAATGGCGAGGATGGAAATGGGATTGCATTCTGTATTTATATTTACACTTTGAACAACTGCAGGTACACTGCAACAGTCCTATAAAAGTATACATATGCACTGAAGAACTCAAATGATGATATTAAATATTAATTATTTAAGTTCTGTTACCTTAATTTGATGGTCAAAGGGATGCAGTAGAAAAAGGCATTAATTTGAAACACCCAGAGAAAGAAAATCCTAAAATGTTCAAACATCTCCGTAAAAGAAGTACCAGAACAGGCCCATATTAGGTGTGAGATCCGAGACCTGCAGACTGAAGAAAAATAACAGAAATACTCATTTTAAAATCCTAATATTTTTTAAAGCCAGTCGCTTTGCTAACAAGTTAATTTGCCTGTTAAATCGCCTAGTTAACTTTCCTCCAAGTTAAATTTAAGCCCTGCTACCAGGACATTTCATGCTACAATGAGAATATATAATTTTATAGAATAATAGATGGGTTGCGCAGAGATATAAAATTTATTTTCGAGTGTTCAATTTGATATCTCACGAGTGCAACGAACAAGATATAGATTTGAACACGAGAAGATAATTTCATATCTCCAAACAACCATGTATTATTTTAGAATAAATTTTACTTACATAAACCCATGAGTAGCTGTAAGAAAGTCCCAGGATTTAAACACATGATAGGACATGCCAAGCAAAAGCACCGTCCATACAATAAAGGAAGCAACAACTTGACTAACAAACATTACAGTCTTCTTGTTGAATTCAATATCAACACACACCGGACCTACAAGAACAAATAAAAACATTCATCACATGTTCGAAAGCTGCCCAACACTTCAAATAATAATATACACGGCTACTTGAGACAAGTTTCCAGCCATTTTAGGGCCTTATGTATTTCGGCTTTAGTGGGCTCCCAACACCTAGATCAGCCATTGCTAATATTGCTGCTATAATGTATTTTAATTTGACATAATTTCTCGGTGTACTTTGCCTCTTTCAGACATTTGTAGCAGGTATACCCCGGAGGGGGGGGGGGGGTTACTCAAACAAAGTTTATTACGGGGAGGCTCCAAACCCACTTGAAGTAGCCCCTTAAAATATTGGATGAATCAGCCGTTAGATGACGTCTGTGTTAGATATTTTGAAAGGCCCTTTTAAACACCTTAAATGACAGTTTTCACTACCCCTTTTCTATTACTTCAACCCATGAAATCCCTACCCTTTTATCTACCTTTAGCCTGAAAAAGCTACCCATTTGTTGGTATGGAGCCTCACCGTATAGTCCATTATAGGGAGTTACCCCACACCCCCCCCCCACCCCTGGGAGGTACACGCACTCCTCCCCATTCCATTTCCAGCTTGGAATCACCAAACATTTCACTGTCTTTAGAGAAGAACTGTGACCTAAGTAACCAAAGGTACCGTTAGTTTACCTTATTAGTATAAGAATTACAGGAGCCAGCCAAGTGGACAGGATAACAACAGGCAGTGATAAGTACCAATGGCTACTCTCCAAGCGTATCTGAGAAGAAACACTCCCTAAATAAAAAAAATAAAACATAGTATCTTCATTGTACAATGTTACTACAGAGGGATAGTATTTTTTTGTGGGAGAATATTCTTGTTAACATGTGCTGTAAAATGTTCTTTCTAACAGACATGAATGTGACTCAAAACAGTAGCCAAGTCCTACAATATGATCATATACATACAATGTTAGAGTTGGTATTGGTGGTCTTGTAATTCAGTAAAGGGACATTGCAGTGGCCCGTTGGGAGGGGTGTGGGTTGGTTCCTAGGTGGGGGAGGGGGGGGGGGGGGGGGGGCAAGGGTACTCCCCATTAATTTCTCGCAGTGGGGTGTGGACCCACTTTTTGAACCCTAACCCTAGTTCAGACCAAAAATTATATGTGATTTCAGTACCCTATTCCAGACTTCTGTTTTCGTAAACATTTGAGAAGGGCTTCAAATTCCCCGGCTGCTTAATGGCGAAAAAATAGTGTATTTTTAAAAAAACACACCCAATTCCAGGACCATAATAAGGGGAGTCGGCCCCCCTCCTGCCCTTGGGTGGGGAGGGTGGGATCTGTCGAGTGGATGGGATGTGCAAGAATGCTTTTTTTCTTGTATGGGCATAAAAGTGACAACTACCGATTCCACAACCTATTTAGTGTAGACCTGTAATGACCAATTTTTATCCATAGTTATTGCTTCTCACTTAGAACAGTCACCAGAGGAAACAAACCTACAGTATGGATGCCTCACAGTCCTATGTTTGAATAATGCCGTGAAAAATAATTTTAATCTACCTCTAGTGAAGAAAAGAAAGGTGCTGTTGCCACTCGCCACGTTAGTGAATATTACAGTAGACATGGGACACACCAGGAACCAATGGTGTATGAGGTCAACAAATAAATACAAAAAAAGACTGTTATAAAGTCACAAATTAGTATTGGCCTGGAAAATATTTAAAATGTAAGGCAGGTACATGTAGGTTCACAAAAATAAAGAATAACTTCCCTTATTAATAATAAACGCGATCAAAATTTCTCCAAACTTGGTAATATATAAGAAATGTAATAAAGATCAGTCGCATCAGTAACAAGAATTGTCTGTTGACATCAGTATACATGTAAGATTTGCATTGCAGTTCCTTTAATAATATCTATTCATGACACAACATTTGTATATTATTTTGTTAGCATTAGCTTACTAACAATGATCTTCCAAACAGTACATTTGCCATTATAATAAGCACCACTTTGGCCTGTTCATGGCGTGAAAACACTTTTTTTTTTCCAAGTTGTGCTGCTTAGATGCCAAATTATTGTATCAAACTGATTGTATTAAAATTGAAGACCGGTATATATTATTTAAAGACAAATTACCATCGCGAAGAAACTACATCAAAGCGAATGTCAGATCAAAGCCTCCTGTTTTAGGTTCGAAATTGGCCCTACAGACTTGGCATCAAGATTTCAAATTCAGACCGTCTGTTCTTTTAGCTGAAACACAGAAAACATTACCAAAGTCAATCAGAGGACAATCAAATAAAAGCTTCAGAGAAAGTTGGGCTAGTTTTCTCAGCCTTGAGTGAGTTTGAAAGTGTATTAATACATGTACAAGCATTTGCGGGAGGTACAGTGGCCGGGGGGTGGGGTTGGGGGGAGGGGGGGGTGGGGGTACTTCCCTTATAAAAGCGACATAGCGTATTGTGCTGCCTGCAAAGAGGTTAAGGTTTTCTAGCTCTGTTTTCGGTCTGTGTAAAACGGGTATAGATTTGTGGGGTGTACAGTTCCCCCCACCCCTGGGAGTGAGTCGTGTGGTTAGTGCACTAGACTCTGGATCAAAGAGATAAAGGCTCAAGCCCTGGCCATGAATCATTGCTGTTGTGTTTCTTGAGCAAGACCCTTTACTCTGTTACTCTCACAGTGCCCCTTCTCTCACCCAGGAGTATTAAATGGCGTACCGGCAACACTATTAGGGTGTTTGACCTACGATGGACTAGCATCACATCGAGGGGAGAATTCAATAGCAATACTTTAGTCGCGTCATGCTACAGAAAGAAACGGAGAAGTTACGCACTGGCACTGATGAGCCACTTTGCTCCTCCAATCCACTAGATTTTTCGGAGGTTTATACATTAAACCATTTAGACTAACCAGCATTTGAGAGTGAAGACTTAGCAAGCTTGCTAGCAGAAGCCATTCCGACCAACAGGTCATCCCACCTAGCGTAAAAAAAAAGAAAAAGTATTACAAGCTACAGTGTTAAACACACACCATACAAACAATCCTAGTCAGTTTAACGGTTCCGTTGGTCCCAAACATTTTGATCCAAATTCATCCAACATCATTGGGTGAAATTGCTGGAACAATTTGACCACCTTTATCGCATTCCCCGTCTTCAAGTCTTGGATTGGGCTAGTAGTATCAAGGCAGAGTTTGTGTAGTGATCATTATTATTATCTATTATTTAATTATCAACCACTTGCCTTAATTCTAATGTTCAGTTCTTTAGCACCAATTTGTATAACATAAACGAAACAAACAAGATTTGACCATCCAAAAATAAGTTTGCAACCACCTGAAAGTTGCGATCTGCGTGGTTGCTATAACTGAAAGTAATGAACATTCGCTATTTTGGGATTTTAATCTGGTTAGGTAATTTTTTAACCTGACAAATGAACAATTTAGTTACACATTACCACAAATAGAAGAGGAAATTAGCAAACTCTGGACACCTCCTGTAATCCAAGGAATACTGCTCAGCACCAATGGAGTCTTAAAAAAACAAATGATTTTCCATAATTAATCAAGGAAATTTTGATAATACAATCATACAACATCGTAATTTTGTGAGTCTGTCCTTCACTGCTAAGGCATGGAATCACGGCTTAGGCATGAATCTCACGCCTGCGGATGAAAAACTTCGGATCTCATGCCAGCTCACGCTTACGGCCCCGATCCGATTTCTCACACCTGGCTGAAAAAAACTGAGCTATTACCAACCTTAACTGACACCACTTTCGAAAAATATGTAGACTTGAACCTAACCAATGTTTTTGGTGAGAAAAGAAAAGTCCATGTAAATCAATGGTTAACTTTCCATGGAATTCTCCAAATTTTTGAAGGGAAAGGCACTGGGGATGAGGTAGCCTGCGTGCAGACGTCTCCTATTTCCTTGCTTCCTGCGGATACGGCGTGAAGCAAAGGCCAAAATAGGAGGAGTAGAAGTCTGCACACAGGCTAGGGATGAGGTTGTGTTTTGGTGAAAAACAAACAAAACACAAACCCCATCCTGCGAACTGGGACCAGGAAAATGTTTCTCGCTATTTCCGCTTACGGTATGAGGGGAACTTCGTAGCCTTCAGAACGTCTCTTCGGAAATCTTAGGACATCTTCGGATATGGTTGAGTCATCTTTGAAAATCTTGGCATTTCCAACCAAAGATAAAAAATCTTACACCCTCTCTTTGACTCGGAAAAAGTTGACATGTATATGAGTCCAGATTTCATCCTCTCTGCAGGGAGAATGCCAACCTCGTTCCCAGGGTTCTCTCAATCTTCCCGCTTCCTGGAGCTCTAGGGACGGAAAGATGAGAGACCTTGTGACGAGGTTGGGAGAAACAAGGCACAACAAAACAGCGGGAACATCCAAAGTAAAAACCTATCAAGGTTTGCTTTCAAATTTACAGTGTTTAGCCATGGATGCTGCCGTAGAAAAACTATCAACCAATCAGAAATCAAGTAATTTTGTTCGAGTGTACTATAAAATCTTGAAATAATCTTACTTCATGAACTTACGTCTCCAGAGTAGGTGACACTCCATGCTTAACGACGAGAGAGGCCTTCTTGTACTGGGAAAAAAGGAAAACATATTTGAAACATTAATACATGGACAAGGAGATCAGAAGGAGAAAGGTATTTGAAGAAAACATTTCATTTTAAAGCTTATAGTAGGAAGATGCTCGTCGGAGAATTTGAATTAAGCCCCTATTAAAGGAAGCCAATCTGGGTGTGGCTAAAGCTTTATTTCATCCCCAAAACAGATACCAGGATTTCAATGCCTGATCGGGTGCAGCAACACCAACACTTTTTTCACAGTATGTGAAACCGGAACGATACCTTGAGGCCTAACAATTATTGGCGTTCTGGCCTGAAACACCCCAAGTGTAACCAAAATCCATAATTATACACCCCTAAAAGAGAGGACAAGCATCCCTGTCCGTTTTACATGGAATGTCCTCCCCACACCCCCCCCCCCACCCCAACCTGCCGTGAGGAAGCTATTTTTTTGCATTGAGACATGTCTGATTGGTTCCCCCGCTAGGCCGCTAAGATGGACCGCCTATTTCACCGAATAATTTTCCTTTCATGAAACAATGAAGCAAAAAGAAAAATGTTTTATATTATAATAAGTAGAAACTTTTCCCTTATGTCTGGCGGACAATTTTAGTAAGTTATGCTTAACTTTGGCACGTGCACGTTAGCCAAGAATGGTTAATTGCATTGATTTATCAGGGGGAAAAAATCCATTGTAATAAAAACTTTAATGTATATAAGCTTATTCTTATTCCACAAGATGTAAATAAGTGGCCCAGCTGTATAAGCTTATATTCTGTATGTAGTTTGGAGAACTAAGTTAACTTTGACTGAGCAGTCACGCTTTTACCTGCCCGGCGTTCGTAGGTGGAAATACAGTTAATTGATCTTTAAAGCTTTAAGAACGCTTATGTTATTAAAGCAAAACTCGAAAAAGTTATGATAAGCTGTAGGCTTAAAGTTGATCTTATAAAAGTTACGATATTGCGAGAAATCAACTAGTTAATCACGGGTTTCTTGGTACGTACCTCTGTTCCAGGCAGTTAATGGTGTAGACAGCTCTATCGGTTAATAAGCCAATCTTTAACTGGACTATAGATGAGAAACAAGCGGGAAGCAAACGCTAAACAGAAAGAGGAAACCTGTCTTGTAATCCGCCATCTTGGATTCAGAGTTGGTACCCAGGCTGCAACGGCGCGAGGTTGGTTATCCCCAGACCCCTGGCGGGGGCGGGAAAATATTTCTTCGCTCCACAACTCTTGGAAACATAGAAAATTGCTATCCCTGTGTTTCCATCCAGTTATGGTAACACTCGGAAAAGTTGGGAGAGCTCAAATTTGCTCGTTCTCCCAAACTTCACTTTCATAGACTAGTAATACGTGACTCGCAGGTCCTCGCGAAGCTCGGGGAAGTGCCTTTTTTTGGTGTGTGTGGAGGAGGGGGGGGGGGGGGGGGAGGATGGTAAAGGGTCATATATAAGAATTTGGCTGGGGTGGATTACTTGAAGAATAGGGAGGAAGATCTCTTTTTTAGAGACAATTTTATTTTATAAATACGAATTTTGCAAGAGTGGATTACTTGGCTTGAATAGGGGCGAAGAGAGTGTTGACAAATTTGAAGAGATTGTTTTGGAGGGGGGATACTATTGGATGGGTGGTTGTGGATTGGGGAGGATGGAGAGTGTTTGTTTTATGAATGAGTCAAAATCTCTGACTATGTATCGATGTAGGCCTGGATGGATAATAGGACTGATTTTTCTTATTTTGCCAGGTCTGTGATTGTGGAGCAGTGGGGAATTTGAGGGTGATGGGCCTGGGCGCAGCATCACCTCTGAAACACCCCCCTTATAGTGAATTGCAAATAACATTAGTTCCCCCCCCCCCTTTATGATGAGGAATGAAGGAACTGAAAGTCTTTACTTACTCCTCCTAATTAATTAGAGCACAATAATGCCCATCTCCACTTAACCACCCCGGTCCCCACCACCTTTGTGCACTTCTGAATCCGAAACTGGAGATGAAATTTTTGTGGTTGTTCGCTAGAAAATATCCATACCCCGCTCGCGGTAAGTTTTTTTTTGTTTGAACCAACCCCTGGAAATTCCAGTGTTAGTCTTCATACTTTCCTTTAATCAGTTTTTCGGCTTTTGAGATCCCTCCTCCCCCTCTGAATTTCCAATGACCTTTCTTGGGGTGGGTATGGTTATTTTTCTGGAATGGTGCACATTTCTTTTGGCATAGGTAAAATGAACACTCGATGGAGACCAAATAGTACTTAAAAAGCTCACATATTAATAAAGAAACCTATAATAATTATAATGTCAATACTATATATTATAGAAATTGGCCCATAACAGTTTAACAACTTTGTAATGTTCATTGGGGTACCGGTATATTATTCCAAAACATAAATGTAAATCAGTTTACATGGAAGCTGTTTTCATCCTCATAAAGACACTAGCAGCTTTAATTGAGTCAACTACAAGCAAACTCAGACTGCATATAAACAGTAATGTGTTTCTTCAGTCATGGAAAATTATCACTTCTTCAATCAATTTCCCTGCATATACTCAGTTCCCTGTTGAGAAAAAAATTAAAAGAAATATTGAACTAGTACTTTGTAAATGGAATATTGACTGAATTTTTGGCAACAGTCCATATACTGGTCAAAAGATAAGCACAACAACAATACGATGCAATATTGCTAGAATATAGCTGGAATAGGTGATTTAACATTGATTTTCCTACAAAACGATAAGAGGAAAATACAATGTAAAAATCATGGTGGCTAGTTTGCATGGATTATAAAGACAACTTCAATGCCAAAGCAGTCCTGAGGAGAATGACAAAAAAAATTTACTCTACACATCTCCAGATATATATTATACTGTAATATATATATTCATGCAAATGAAGTTTATTATTTAACAATTATACAGCCATACCTCCTTGATTGATTGGCCGACAGAAAGAAATTTGGAGCTACATAAGCCTCCTACAATAGGCTTTTGTTTCATTGGCTGGTTTATCTGGTGGACATCCACAATGCAAGGGTGGTTGTTTTTGTATGTTATTCCATTTCCTTCCGAATTCAATTCAACCATCAACTAAATTCAAGTAGCGAAAAAACCCGGTAAGAGGTGGCGATGGGGTGCGACCTCCATACCTCATTAATTGAACTTTAACATCAAGGGAATTCTGGCTTCGATCCTTCAAACCTCGATGCATAAACGGCGTATCATCCGACTATAAAAAATTACAGAAAAATTACGACGGCCATTTTTGGATGCCCGCAGTTTAGACAGTTTTACATGTAAAGCCAAAATCATTGCTAGTTATGTCACGCAAAAATATCGAAACAAACAAAAACAAACACGCCTATTACTGTATTCTTTTATCACTTACCTTTGCATTCTGAAGGCCCTGTGTCTTTTTTTCAATGCTGGCTATGACATGAGAAAAAATGCGAGGCGAAAAACAACACTAATTATCATTCGCCTTAGAATCGTTGCGAAACGTGCAGCAATCGCGTCTCGCATACTGGCAGTTCGGCGACAGTTTAGACAGTTACGCTGATTTCTGCTCCTGCTCCTGCAAGGTTTGTCAAGTACGGCGTCTAGCTGGCAGGTGTTCTGAGAATCGCCGGACGAAGCGCCGTGTTTTTTGCTATGCCAACACCGGATTTTTGGTTTCGATTGGAGTTCGCTCGTCTCTGAGTTCGCTCGATCCTCTGTCGATATCTGTAATAAATTGTAAGTCGCTCTTGTACTGTTTTCCCCCCGAAATGATCTGAAACCACCTTCGCTTTTTGTAGGTAAAATCTTCTTCGGCAATATCGGTATCGGCGATTTATTTTCAGTAAGCACAAGTCTTCGCGTCCTACAATGAAAACTAAGCCATATGTTTGATCGTAATCTTTGAGAAATGCCTGAATCGTCTTTCGCTTTTCCTGTTGTTGATAATGGATTTAATAAAAGCGGGTTTTTTTTTTCACATATGACCCGTATATAAATTTGTTCGATAAACAAACTTGGAAGTAAAAATTGTTATTCTTCGGCAGCCGTTCCTGTTTCTACATTTACGTGTACAAAAGATTACGTCGAAGTCAATGTTATTAAGGCAGAGAAAAGGGGGTTAAAAAAAGAACGCCGCTGGATTTGGAACCGAAAAAAAATAAAAAAGAGAAGAAGGACCATGTAGGATTTGAACTTACGCCCTCAAATCCCGAAGATCAGATTTAAAAGTTAGCGCCTTAAGAGCCATTAGGCCACGAGCGCGGCCGTGGTGAGCGTCATGTCAACCCCCTAACTCCACAAACAAAAGCAATTACTAAATAAATAAATAAATAAATGGAAATAAATAATGACGCGTAAAGTGGGCCACACGAGAATTGCGTCGCCAAAAAAAGCGAGAAATTGCTCTCGCGTCAAGCTCTTGGGGGGACAGAATTATAAACCTCGCTTCGCGAGGAATACTCTAGAAACACGAACTTTTCTATTTGGTAT
>MU827106.1:0-12563 GCA_029204205.1 Desmophyllum pertusum | reverse complement strand
TGATATAAACATATTTGCTTTGAAGATTGAAAATCAATAAATACACTATCAAATTATTGAAACTCGTCAAATGAATGTAGAAAAATTTGAAGTTACAAAAACAAAACACGGGAGCCTATGTGGCCACCGGCTGCAGCTAGTGGGCGTGGCACCATGGCAGCACGGGCAGGGGGTACAATTAATTTTTTGTTCAAAATGAACATTTTGTAATTGTTTAAAAAATAGCGTCCATATACGTTTTCCACATTCTGAAAAAAACAAACATAATTTAACGTTAAAATTCAGAATTTTATTTTATGTTGAAAAGGCTTTTTCTGGTGGGATTATTATTTCATTTTGTAGTTTTCTTGTATTTTAATCCTGTCCTGATCCTGTACATTATCGCTAATACGCACACTGAAGGGATGGAGCATTGTCCGTTTTCAAAAAGAGTGTCCGTGATTAAAGAGTTCATGACTATGATGTCAATTTAGGACAGCAGAGAAATCAACTGGGAAGTCTCAAAAACAAAAATAAAAACAAAATTATCCGACTCTATTGTTTCCAAGGTGGACGTGTAATTTGTTTGTGACAATAAGATAAGACCTAATACACCCTTCTATATAAGGTGTGTTGAGCATGATTGTTTTTGGAACAACTTTTGCCCCCCGGCGGTAACCCATATAAAAGTTACTGCCGAGTGCTCATCACCTTCGTCTAGAAGTCTAAATTACGGATTTTGGGTCTCACTTAGGGTGTTCAGGTCAGGATGAAACGCCAATATTTTTAGGCCATCAAGGTATCGTTTAGGGTTGCATGCACATAATTCATTTAAAAAAACACAGTCCTACTGTGTTCGTAGGCCTCATTTACCAGAGATTGATTGCAACTAATTAAGTCACTAAATAACTCTTGTTTGTCTGTCTTTTTTAGAATAGTATCTTTTAGGGTTCAAATAAAGCTTAAGCTACGCCCAGATTGTTCTCTCTTAGGTGTATATAAATTCAAATTTCCCACGAGCGATGTCCGCACGCTCTTTCAAATAAGGGAGTCTGCCATTACTGACCTTTTCCATCCCACTCACCCAAAGAATTTCGATAGTATTTTGTTGTATTTTTTAATTTCGGCGTTATGCAATGTAACTAATGTACAAAGCTTGTAATTTTGGTAGCTTCCCAGTTTTAGCGTGATATGTGGTATAGATTTTTTGTATTTTTATAATAAAGGTCAGGCTTGCGGCGGTCGGCTTTGACATGGCTACCCTGGCGGTCGGCTTGACATGGCTAACCAGTGGTGTGTGAGAAAGGGTTTTTACAACCACTCTAAGGATGGTAAGTGCCTGTCATGTTTGTACAGGAAACCCATGTAAAGGGCATCTTTTTTTTATGTAATATATTATTTTGAAAGATCAATGTTTCTTTGTGCAATGTTTAATTTTAATATGGCATTAAATAATAAAAAGACTATAATAGAGTATGGTTTTCAACAGATAAAGTTTATTAATATCAATAAATACTGCATATCACAAATCTAACATTTTACAATAAGACAAATGCAAGTCTACAATTTCCAACAAGCCAACAATTTAATATACAAGTCAAAGTTTTTTGTTTCCAATTCTACAACGTAAACGCAAAATGTTGAATGTAAATTTGTGGAAACATTTTGCAAAAAAATATATAAAGCTAGGATCTTATTTATTATGGACACTTGAAATTTGTTAACTATGGATAAATGTCAACTATAAAACAATATTTTATCTGGTTAGGCTATAAGTTGACAGTGACGATGATGCTAGCCTTACCGTTGCCAAATGCGAACAAAGAAGTTTTTTGATTGAATTTTTTTGACATATTTTTTGTGACAACTTTGATGGGATTCCGTTTTGTGGTGCCACATTTGAACTAGACTAGAGACTAAAACCATTCAAAATTTTCACGACTCTGCCTCCAACACTCCTTGGATTTTGGATTGGTCAAAGTCAAATGGGAACCGCCATACCCCCGAAAGTCGTCAAAAAGTTGTCAAAAAGATGTCAAAATTAGTCAAAAACCTTTGTCGAGTGGCAACGGTAAGTTGTACATCTCTTCACTGTAACAGGTCAAAGTTTTCTAAAAATATTTGAAAAAGGCGCCCCCCCATGCATGTACATTTTTTCGTCTTTTATTTACATAAAGTGACATTTTTTATATACAGTACCAAACATTATTAGCACAATTCCAGTTCACATTCAGTCCCAATAGAGTACAAATACACACCACGCAAAAAACGAAGTACAAATATCCCCGTCGATATTGCATAGTTTAGTTTATTTTGCTTACAGTTAGTTGTATTTAGTTTGCTCATGGAAACCATAAGCCAACAGTTTTTCTAATTCTTCATTTGTGATGGTCTAAAATCAGTGGGATAAAAATCTCTTATTAGAGAGTTTTAAAAGTTTGTAGTATCACTTAAAAGGTGTGTAGTAGGGCGTCATCAAAATACAGCCCCAACTCGTTAAAATATATGGTGATACTACATACACACACTGAAAAAGGTACCACATGATTTTTATTTTTTCCTATACAACACCAAAGCTGAGATCATATACATCACAACACACATTGAATTAAATTATAACAACAAATAATAACAGAATAACATATTTTATAATTAGACAGGGTCCGTACTTTGTATCATTGCATGGCATTTAAACTGAAATGTTAAGTACATGGCCTTGGGGAAAAAAAACCCTTTTTAAAAGTGGCTTGGGCCTCAAATTAATTGTTTTCAGCTCTCCCACATCTTCTTTGAGTTTACATCAGTCTATGGCAGGGCTTGCAAATAACAGTCCAGTCATCGGGACAATGGCCGATCCAAAATTTGCCAATGTTCGATGAAATCCCAACTGTGGGTCGGACATAATGTCTGGAACTATTTTTGTTTTGCCTTCCAACGCTACACGCGTTATATAACGAGTCCATGTTTTTGTTTCTAAACACAAACTGAGTTTACTCTGCATTGACAATGCTGCTATTTAGATTAGCAGGTGTCGCGTTATCAAGCGGAGGGTACTGTAATATAAAACCGTTCAACCTCATTTTTGTTTTTCCTTCCGACCAAGATGGTGACTTAGTCGGGACGAAAAGCGTGTACTTTCAAGAAAAAAAAATTATATTGGCCAGCCCTGCTATGCATTTTCTATTTTTTATTGACTTTAAAAAAAGTAGTGTGGTAAAACCAGAATCTACATGTATAAATATGGTTATTTTTTTATAAATAAATTAACAAAAAATATGACCGGAAATTGTCAGAGATTTAAGGTATTCGGGACATAACACATACCACAAATAATCAGTGTTAGTTGGGGTATGCTTATAAAGACACGTTAGTGTCAATACTCGTTTCCAGAGTCCTTGTTACCCTTTGTCCCAGGCGGTGGAGGCGGCCGAACAAGTGACCTCTGGGGGGAAGCAATGCCGCCATGACGAAGTAATTCTTGGACTTCCGGTTCTACTTGCGCATGAGGTGTTCGAGTACCATGTTTTCAACTAACGGATGCCAAGATTCTTGGATTTCCGGTCTTATTGCGCAGGTCAGGCGGATCAACTCTATCCCAGAGGTCCCTCGTTGGCACGCTTTGAACCCACCGCTGGACTAATGTGATAACGAGGACTCTGGGATCAGGATTTGCTTTAGTGTGGGCAATAAGAATTTATTGATTAAAGAATCCAAAACATTTGCCATTTAAATGAAAATTGGATGAAAGTGTAAGAGAGGAATTTTAATTAAATTAAAATACCAAATAGACCTGCCACACCAAACAGTGTGAGCACTTTGGGTTCATTGGGGTTCCATCTATCAATATATTATTAACTAAAATTTATATTTAATTTAAATCTTCATTTTTCCCTATTTTTTTAACAAATCCCCCATCCCTTTCTCCTCCTTGAAAAACATCTAAAAATCCACCAAAACATTAATGTTAAAATTGCCATGGGACCTTTCACTGCAAAGCTACAAACGGTAATTTATAGATCAAAGAGGATAATGAGAGAATAGTGGCTATATAAAACGTATGAAAAACATAGCATTCACGGTAAGGTATGATGCCACACTTAAAACTTTAGTTTTGAGTTGGTTTGTTTACTTTGATTTTTAAAGGAAAACAAGCACCAGTGAGCTACAGTACTTTTACCATAAATATATCAGGAATTTTCAAAGTAACTGCCTGAATAATTTTTCAAGTTGTGTCTCACAACGTCCAAAATGGCCATCAAATTGCTGAGGTTCTTTTCAGGGGGGGGGAGTTGTGTTGGAAAACTTAGGGAAAATTCCAGTCTGAAGTATGATCATGTTCAAAATAGAATAAATTATTATTTGCACATACTGGTGACTTTCATAAACGGTGGGCGAAGAGAGCTCCTAGATGAGAGAGTCAAAAGGGCATCCATACGCTAGCTCACAGAGACCTAGTGCACCCTTTTAACAAACGCTACTAAATTACTTTTTTTGGACTTGTGGTAATAAATAAACTTCATTTGTGGGGCTTGATAGGTCATCCATTGATGTTACACCAAACTTGTGCCGTCCATCAGTCTCCAGGAGTTTAAAAATTTCTGTCAAGTTGTTTTGTCTTTGTGGCATCCTGTAATAAAAGTAAAAACTTAACAACCATTACACTAGTGAACTGCCAGTTTATTTAACGTTAACATAAATAACACATTGCCAGCCCTCTCTAAAATTGTTTTTGAAAATACAGTCAGCATAGAACAAGAATCCCCTCAGAGATCAGACAGCTGCCCAATTTGAACGATTTTTAAAAACCTCTTTGCACAGGTAAAGATTATGAAGAAAAAAATGGATCATTTAAGTTTTTTATAGCATTTATTTTTATTCTTACATGTAATATTTAGTACAGTTCTATACGTTAAAACTTTTAGTTTCGAAATGTAGTTTAATGTTAATCACAGACTCTTAGGAAGAATACCATAAACATTGTATTATAGGATATTTCGTGAGTAAAATAAAGATTGATGATGATGATGAGTCAACTCTCGTTATAGCGGACTCCTTCGGGACTTAGTTTGGAGTCTGTAATAGTGAGAGTCCACAATAGAGGGAGTTATTTTCAGTCAAACAACTATAGCTTTTGCCGGGTGGAGCACTTATGTCCAGGATTGAATGCAGGTATTATTTTTAAATACTTCATGTATGACTGGGTTATTTGTCATTTTCATGTTACTTCATATTTTTACAAAATTATGTGTGTTTTGGTGAACTTTTTATCAACAAGGACACATTGTGATGCCTATCATGAGGAGTGTGCATCTCATTTTGCGGTCAATCCTGGACAGTCCTGGACATATCTCTCTATTGGAAAAAAATGTTTTCGGTTGGTTTTGGTTGATCAACTTTTTTAACTGAACCGAAACTAGGTTGAAACGGTTGAAAAATTTGATCAACCAAACCCAACCATACTGTATCTCGGGTAAAGGGCTGGATGTTGTGCCATGATAGCTGGTGTCCACAAGGCGAGAGTTTGTCTGTAGTAGGCAGCATGACAGAAGTAGTAGACCAGTAAGGGTGTAAAGTGAAGAAATTAATCCTTGCAAAGCAGTTACCAGCATTCATTACAATAATTTTAACTCGTAAATACAATATTAAAAATAGATCTGCAACATGAACATATGAAAACAACATTTGAAAACACTCAGAAAACAGACTGTGAGCACCCTGCTCAACAGATGTGGCTGCAATATACATGTACCCCACAGAGACTCTCTTCTCAACAGACAACATTCATGCCCTGCTTTTTTTCAGCAAATATAACATAATACCCGAGAGGTAGGGGAAATACCTTGTTGTAAAATTGGATTTTTACCAGCTCATCAAACAAGTTCCACCTGTTTGAAATCAGTTACCATACATATCTCTCTGCCTACACACAAGCTTTTAAGCCAGAAGGGTGTCCAGGTGTCCTGTGGATGCCCAATTCTGGGCAGAAAATGATGCAAAATGCATGCATGCAAAAATGCACCAAAGCTTTAACAAATTTATGAGGGGGACATGCCTCCAGGACGCCCACTTTTCAAATTCTGGCTAAAAGCCAGCTAGTAGCAGGATAGTGCATGATTTATTTTTGTAAAGAACAATCATGTTACTTACTCTCTTTCTTGATCCAATTCCTCCTGTGTCATTTGGTTTTTCAACCTCTTTGATACCCAATCTAGATGACTTGTAGTAAGTCTGGATGTTAGAAGCATCCTTTGTGGTCATTTCCTTGATTCTATTCTTCTGTTCCTCTTCTGTTATGGGCTGATTAGTACCCTCCCTTGACAATTTTTCTCTTTCATCCTCTGGGAGGTACCGGATGTCTTTTGACTTTATAATGCCTGCACCTCGCAGAAAGATGGCAGCCTCTTCAAACGTTATCTCATCATCATCTTCATTCTGATGCAACAGGAAAAAAGACAAACATTGTAAACCTAACAAATTTATCAGCTAGGCAGCACACTGCATCAATACACCCTCATCCCCAATTGAAGTTGTTGTGATCACTTTGACTTCAAACAGGACCAGCACAAATTTGACTAACAATAGACGGATCGAAACTGATAACAACTGACCAATCACAGTTTAACGAACTTTACACAAGTCTCAACAACCAATAACATCACGGTTTAACTGACCAATTACAATAGTTGCTAGGACCAGAGACTTAACACCATCGACTGACTAACACATTTCACTTGACTCTGAAGATGACTTCCGCACAGGTTGTCGAAACGTCAGTCACCAACAATAGTCCCTTATAGGACTACACTCACCCAGGCGATTACACTAGACAAACTAACGTTACATTCTAGTGAAAGTAACCTTTCGGCTAGTGAATATAATCCTAGTTTATTATTGGAAAAGCTCTAAATTTAATTTTCCTTGGCCTGATATACCGTAAAAGCTCTTATTTAGCCCCCACCCCTCTCTATTAAGTCCCCCTCTCTATTAAGCCCCCCTCTCTAATAAGCCCCCCTTCTTGGGACCTGAAATTAAATAAGCCCCCCGGGGTCTTAAGGGTCTGTCGATCTCAACCAGTGTGCAATGCAGGCAGTTGTTTTTGTTTTTCATCCACTTTCCTCTGACACCATTGATCATGCATAGATTGTCTCAACCTAATTCTCTTAGTTTTTTCAGTGACACAAGGACGACCACGCTTTTTGTGTGTCAAAAGGAGGTTTTCGCCTGTTTGGTTAACAGGTTTCACTAATGTAAGCTTAGAAAAAAATTTCATAATTTATAGGAAAGAAAATACTAGTTACAAAAAGCAGATGGAGTAAAAATTAACACTTGCTCCTTTTTTGAGAAACATATAACATCTGTTTTCTGGTTTAACAAAGATGACAATTCCATTATTTAAAAAAATCACATCAGTGGATACAAATAAGCTTAAATTGAATTGATTTGAAAAAGTTTGTCCCAATCATTCGATACAGGTGCATGCAAAACACTAGCAACTCACCCACAAATAACAAAATCTGCATGTGCTTAGAATATCATATTTCCTTGATCTGACATGAGAAACACCACCCAGAAAAAATTAACCATTTATGTAAGCTTTAATTGAACACCGAACGATAAGCTCGAACGATAACGAACTGAACTCAGCTGACTCGAAAGCAAAATAAAAAGAAACAACATTTTTAAAAGCTTACATGTAAGCTTATATTTCCAGTGTTTTGTTTACCGAGAGTACGGTGAATTATTTTAAAATATGATCAAGCGAGTACATCTACTACATTTATTTCTAGTAAAATGAAGTGAAAAGCAGCAAAAGGAACGATGTTTTGTTGACTTATGATCATTTACCTTCTGTTCAGCTGTCAGCGACTCGATTTTCTCACGTTCCGTGTCCGTTGGTTCTTCTCCAGAATTTGGGCCCTTTAAAGTTCTTCTACGCAAGTACCAGGTAATCAGTATCACTAGGAAGGCACAAACGACAGGAAGAACGTTTTGACAGACAAGAAAATGCATTATTGGCAATTTATGGCCAATAGATGCCAATAATCGACAACGACGTCGGAAACAAACAAACTGGGAAAAAGAATCGAAAAAAAAATTCGCAGACTCAAAGAACACCGCTGGACCAGCCTCGTTTCTGAGTGGCGGGAAAAACGCGGGAAGGCCTTTTGGCCGCCCTATCCCACCCCACACGATAGGGGGCCTGCACTTCTCCTGGACTCCCTTTTTGCGCTTCCCGAAGACTTCCTGCCCCCTTTACACCTGGGTTGCCGTCCTCCAGCCCCAAGGCAATACCACAACGCGTTAATTTCAAAATGAGGGGTGAAACGGAGTCTTTCGGATAGTTAAGGTGGGGTTATACCTGAATTTCAATGAAATTTTAAGAGGTTTAAAGAAGGGATAGAAGGAAATTTTTTTTTTTTGGAACACCAACAGACAGTTGATCTTGCGTGGTTATCAACTGTCTGTCAATGTCAATCTACTAATTTTTAACTTCAAATTCTTATTTTAAAACTACATTAAATCTTCAATATTTCTTATTTCCCTAAATTTTACAACTCCTTTGAGAAAAACTATTTCCTCCCAAACATACCCAAAAATCACCCCAAAATTTACAAAACACCCCATAACATAGATTCATGATATGAGTGAATAGTTTTTGGATTGCTTGAAACGTGAACGAGATATTTCCATTAAACCCATGTTTTAGGTGGCGGAAAAATACCCCCGCCTTAATAACAACAATTTCATGAGAAACAATATTGTGAATTAACCCCCCGGCGAGCGGACGGTCTAATTTGCAGGTTTAGTTTAGTTTAGTTGCAGGTGTAGTTTAGTAGAGGTGTGGGTGCAGAATTTGCAGGTGCAGGTGTGAGTGCAGGTGTAACCAGAATAGCCCAGAAACACCCTTAAAAAGCTAACCCTAACCCTAAACCGTAGGTTACTCACCTGCACCTTAGACCGTCCGCCAGGCGAGTGGTGTTCTGTTAAGTAGGCAGATTGGAGATCAGCCTGCATTGAATGTTGAATTATGACAAGATCTTGGCCACTAGTGAAGAAAGTTAGTGGGAGGACGGCGGGAAAAAAAAGGCGGTTAAAAAAGGCCCACACGCGCCGCTCCCTACCAACTGCAACTTTAATCGCGTGAATTATTTATTTTCCTGCCAACAATGCCGGAATATACGCTGACGCTGTGTACGACTTTTAAGATGAGGACAATTCCGTTATAACCCACGATTTTAAACGGGATACTAACCCTATCGGTAATATTAAGCCTTCCCCACTAAACGGCCACGCCCACCCCGCCTCCAACGTCATGAATTTACATTACTAATACAGGGATTGATGGTTTACTTTATTTTACACATGTATGTTTTCTTCCAAAAAAACACAAACATATTAGCTACTTACAACAAATATTATATCACGCAAAAAAAAATGTTTCAATAAGAATGGATCTAAGTATAAAGAGTTGAAGTCAGGAAAAAAACGAAAAATTATAGATATGCTGCCTGTCTAATTATACCGCGGTAAGCAGCTCCACAACACAGCACCATTGTGCTTCTTAATAATAATAATTCTTAGTGATATAGTGGTTTACTGCGCCTTTCAATAACACGCGAACCCAACTAGCGATGGCGTTTTTCGACTGCCAAGAACGCCCCAATCATCATAATTACGAAACGAAACCAACCAAACGGAAACACATCAAAAAACCCAGGAGATTCAATGGCACCCAGTTGCCAAAGTTGGTTTTTTTAATTTATATTCACTTTGAGGACATTAATATCACACAAATTTGGCCAAGTTTGTTTAGTCCCCCCCCCCGACCAGTCCAGAGTCCCCGAAGTTCCCAGAGTCCCCCAGTTTTTTATTTTTCCCCAGCTGGCCCCCCGTCCCCGAGGAGCCCTGATGAACGAAGAAGGAGTTCATCGACCTATTTCCCCCCCGCCGTTTCCAGTTCCCAAACCCAACCTGTTCCTTTATTATTTTTTTTGCAATTCAGCGGCGTTGGCAAATTCGCATCCTGGTCACTCGACGAAATATCGACCAATTATTTTTCCCCGGGTTTATTTTCAGAACGCAAGGTCGTAAAATAAGCTGTGGAACGGCCTTTTTACAAAACATGAATGACAAAGAAAAACCAGTTAGATTAAGAAATGCGGTGACAAGACGTGAAAAAAACGAACATTTTGGCGTGTTAACACGGGACCCAACGTCCGAAGAAAAAAAATATTTTTTCCACTCCCAAATTTAAAACATTCCACCCTTTGTTAGTTTCTGGTTTTTAACCCAAAGAATTATGTCAGTGTAAACCAGTTTTTGTTAAAAGTTTTTGTGTTTGAGTTAAAGAAGTGAATTTTTACACACCCTTGGATTTGGGAAAGCCATTCCTGTAAGTTCTGCTTTCAAATAATTTCCATGTAAATTGTATGATTGATGACCCTCCGTTGACCCTGACATACAAAAAACATTTTAATTTATTCAGAAAAGTTGCTTTTTGAATCCTAAAAACCTTATAATAATAAACAATCCAACTTAAAAAAAAAATTCAAGATACTTTCAAATTATTCTTTGAAGATAAACAATTTTCCTTGACTTTTTGACTTTTCCCAACTGTCCCACACCGTTAAAAACCTGCCCCCCATCCCTTATGTTAAAAAAACGCAACCACTGGGTTTTTTTTTAAGTTTTTGAATTAACCAAACTTCCACTTCAAATTTAGTTTTCACTTCGCAACCCACTTAAAAAGCAATTTCCGCAAATGAGACATGTTTTTTGTTTACAAGGACAGAGCGTTATCAATATTATTTTTTTTTAACAAACTCTTTTTTGTGTAAAAGAATTTAGCAAATTTTTATTCCCGTAAGCAATATCCGCACACTTTTCCGTTGGGCCTTGTGGCGTTTCCCCCGCTCATCTTATGTTTTTGTTTCCCTTGGCCTAGCGGCTTTTGTGGAAAAAATATGAGCCCACGTGGGAAACAGCTGAATTTCCACCCATTGGCTTTTAGCTTTTAAATATAAATTACGTTTTGTTGACTTAACAAAAGAACCAAAAACGCAAAACACCAAATAAATCTTTTGTAAATCGAGGCGGTGAACGTAAAAACCAACAGAAATTAACCCTATGGAAATTAAAACAATTGGGCTTTTGATCCGGATAAAAATAATTCTGAATCAAGAACGACAAACAATGAATTAGTTAAGAACCCACATTCTTTAACTCCAGGCGATAAAAAACGCCAGCCAATTTTTCGACTTAATTAAACCGGCGCTTCGGCCTGATTCTTTGGCATTTGCGAGTCCGCGACTCAACCCCACAATCAGCACAGCCTGAAATTGAAACGCGTGTGAGAAGCCAGAGAAATGGTTACGCAAACGTTTCAAATCTAAGAAAAAAAAAAAAATATGTTATCCTTTCCTTGAAAAAATTCCTTAATTTATTCCAGCCTTTTTTTAAAACCTTTCCCCTTTGGAAGGCCTCAGCTTCAGCTGCCCGTGGAAAAAAAATTTTTTAAAATATATCCTACTATGCCTCTTGTTGTTAAGGAACGTAACTACAGATTTCGTCGGCCGAACTGCGTAAATTTTAATGTAAAAAAACCTTCCCGTATTTCCTAGAACGAAAAGTCTAACCGTAACCCAGGTGTGACAGGAAAAGCGAGAAGCGTTGTCCGAAAACAAACGTTAAATAATTACACTTGTTTGCTAAATACAAAGCAGTAATAGCGCAGAAAAGAATCACTCACCGCATCCACTCCCCTAACGTTTTTTGTTTTGGTTTTTTGCGTGGTGTGCACACGGCCGTGCCCCACGCCAAGCGTTTTGGGTATTAATGTCCTAATTAAAAAATTAATTAAAGTGAATTGTTTTCATCAAGTTTTACGCCAATGCGAAAACTTAAACGTCTTAAAATCCACCCCCGGCGCACCACACATCCATACCTATGTTGCCCACTTTGCAACTAAAAAGAAACAAATAATATCGAAATTCCTACCAATCAAAAGTCCCCCCACGGACGTGGACCTTTTTTTGAATACCGTGTTAAAGTGCAAACTTCTGGTTTTTTTTTCCTTACAGGTCCCCGGCTTAAAAGCGATGAACGGCCCAGCCGAAAACGAACCCCGTTGATTGGAAGCAGAGTTCCCCCGTCAAGTTTTTTGTCGCCCGCCATGTTATTGAAAAACCCGCAGTTAATGTTTTTTCAAATGTGACCTTTTGAGCTCCATGGATTGTTAAAAATATCTTCCCCACGGAACACGCTGCCTAACCCAAATTTCGGATGCAAACGTTACGATTTTTTTTCCCACCCCAACAAATTCCAAGGAAGAGGAACTGACTTTGGCGTTTTTTTTCCGTCCCGCCCCTTGTGACACCGGGTTTTGCACGGTTTTTTTTTGCGTTTTTTACGAGCTCCTGATTGGGGGGTTAAATGGCGTTTTGTATTTGTCGTCCCCTTGTTTTGTTTTATTGGCCAGTTGTGATGACCTTGGGTGGATTTTGGGTTTTTTTTTATAGAAATTTTTATAACTTGAAGTTAGTTCCCCCCCATACGAAACCCACTCAATTATAAGTAGTGCTCAT
>MU827105.1:0-12631 GCA_029204205.1 Desmophyllum pertusum | reverse complement strand
TTGAAGACTCGAGCGTACAAAATGCCGCTGAGAATGCCCACATCCACATCCACTTGGTATTTTATTCTGAATATTCACAATGTCGACATACTCGGTGTACTCCGTTTGTGAATTTTTTGTGAGTTTTGTTGGTCCATTTGCCGTTTTGCTTGGACTAATTATATTATGTGATTACTGAAGTATCGAGAAGTACATGGGGAGTGTTTTTTTTTTTAAAACCACTTTCCGTTTACGCTTGCCTTGAATTTTGCAAGAGATTGAGCGTAACGGAATAAAGTGTTGATAACCTGGCACATGCCGCCGAACCGTGAAACACGTCCCTTTTAATGTATTAATATTTTTAAAAGGATTAACATGCACTAGAATTTTAAACTATTATTTATTTCAATTTATGGTCAATTATAATACTCTTCAGTTGAGTGGAACACACAAATGCAATTAAGATAAACTAATTATTTTAGCCTAAACAAAATGCTGCAAATTGACCTTCTTCTCTCCTCTTCTTCACATACGGGCATGTTCCCACCACATACACAATCCTTCAATACCACAACTCTGAGAAGGAAAACTTCACATCATGACAGTGAACATTTTTCAATGTCCATGCAATCCCATAACATCATTGCAATGCAGGGCCATCTATTATGGCTCCAACAGAATATTTGATGCCTTATTCTTAACTACACACTTGGAGAATCAGACAACACATCACAGCCGTAAAAATGGTTTGATTGAAAACTGAAAACGAACAGAAGAAACTGTTCCTGAACTTACAAGCAAGTACTAAATCGATCTGCTTATACTCTAACTTTTTAAAATTACAACATAGTCACTATTTTTTGACTACCAAACATTTGTCATTCCATAAGTTATGTTTGTATCTTTGTCTACTACTAAATCAATGCACTCTTTTGTGATCAATGTAATCCCACCCTTCATCTCCATATTATCTCTATTAACATCTCTAAAGTCTTAACAAACATAATAAAATTGTTTCCAGGCCCTTTCCCTTCTCAGGGAAAACCGACAGGTGAGCTCACTACAGAATTGAAACTTCATAATGTCAGTCCACTTATTCTGATGTGAGAATCTTGCGAACCAAGGAGCGAAGCACTGGCAAACTCTTTCTCACTCAATGAAAATGTAGTATACCACTTTAATGGTAAGGCGTGCGAAGTCTTAAAATTGTAGCCTCGCTTTGTGTTTCATTTCCTTTGATATACTCTATCACGACCAAATACGATTGAGGTTTGCTTTCAGTGTTTTTAGTTTTTGTTTCCTTCATTTCCGCAAAATTATGACGAATTGGAAAACCTCATACAGGAAAAATAAAATAGCTTCAAAGTGCTATTCAGCGCAACAAAATCTTTCTTATGGTCGTTCCGTCTAGTTCTGTGTTTATCTTAAAGATGACTTTCCAGTCCGTGCTGCGCATGCTCAGGGTTTTGTTTTCCATTGTTTTGTTCAATCTCGGTACCCATAGTCCACGTTACCCTTATCCAGCGGCTGTAACGGGCGCTGGTCCTAGGGGGACGCGGGCTCTCTGGGTACGAGATTGATTTTTGTTTTGAATTTGTTGGTACGTTACACTTTGGTGATAGTGTACATTAACTTTGTTATGAAGTTTTTTGAGTTTCCTGAATGCTCGATGAGTTGAAACGTCGGTTTAGGATATACGCCGAGGTTCTTCTACTCGTTATTATTGTTTGGCAAGGATATCTGGCGTTAACAATGACAGAACAAATGTAAGTTTTGTACAACAATTCAGTTTTCTATTTTTCGCTAGTATTTTACATTTCCTTTGTATGCGACTCATAAACATAGCAGGCGGAGACTGCCGCAGTACGGACTGTAAATTATCTTTAACGTTCGCAACGAAATTTGTATTTTTTTTCTTTGTGGTCGCGAATAACTGTTCTTTTAATATCTAGTATCAATCATACTCAACCCTCAAAAGCTGCTTTGGGCGATTTGTGGGCGCTTAAAAGGCAACGAAATTCGACAATTTGCCGAGAATTTCCGACGGCTGAACGAAAACGAACCAGAAATGACCGTGCTTAGAATGGAAACGAATGTATGTTTTTTTGTGACGTCATATGTGGTGAGCTTTGTTTCAGTCAGCGTCGTGTTTTTCGCGCAGCGTGTTTGAAGCTTGTAATTTGCCTTGGTTATAAGGGTTTCTGGGTTGTGTTCGTAGATTTATTCCATAGTGTATTGACGAAAATGGATGAAGACCTTGACATCCTCCTTAAATGCTCACAATACAACAAATTCATTAATCTCACCTATTCCTTGCATCTGTTCTCGTCTTAGTAAAAAAAGCTTACGCCTGATTACCAGGGACCGTTTAAGCAACGACGATGCGACGGCAACGAGAACGTCACAAACAATAGATTTAATTAGTAGTACAATAGCCCTTTTCACGGTTAACTTGCGATATTTGCATAACAATACACTTGAACTAGAAGCGAGGCAATTTCGGGCACAAGCTGAAAACATCGGTGTTTTTCTTGAACTCCTTCAACTCTTTTAGTATAAAAACAGTTTTAAAATGTAGAAGAACTACAATTCTTCAGTTTAACGTTGTTTTTAGAAAAAAATGTAAAACGACTTTTCTCTATTAATAAAGAGTAGACTCGCATAAGCAACAGGGACATCGGATTACGATCTTTACGGCAAACTTTAACCAAAATAGTTGCATATTTAGTTCTTCTCCGTTTTAAAACTATTTTTATGCTAACAATAGTTTAAGCAGCTCAAGAAAATCACGATGTTTTACAGCTTGTGCCCGAAATTGCCTCGCTTCTATGTTTAGCTGTATTGTTTAATGGCAAATATTTCAGGCTAACCGTGAAAAGGGCTATTGGCTCGCGCACGTGCGTTTTTGCATTTTAATACATTTCTTTGCCGTCCTCTGCAAAACAACAACGTCAAATGACCAAAACTCACGGTATTATGGGAGAACGTGAACACACGACGGTGAATTTTCCTTTCTCTATCTGGACTTGAACTCTGTCCCCTGCGGAATTCAGCTCCTGGACATGTCGGCCACATTGGACAAATTGAACATGTTTGGAATAATCGTGAAATAGTTTTATATTTGAACAGAGTGCTACAGTTAAAAGCAGCACAAAACACCATACTTGCTGCAGAATTTTAATAACTTCTCGCGGACGTCGCGCGTGTATGTGCGTCATATGTGTGTGAGCTTCCCATTTCCGACAATTTTCCGAAGTTTGCTCGAACGTTTTCCGTTTGTGGAAGCGAAAAAAAAAAGGCAGTTTTCTCTAAGTCGAATATCTCGACGACGTTTTGTCCAATCGTTTCAAACTTAACAATAATGATTATTCATAATATTCCGCTATTTTATTCGACTTAAAACTAATCTTACTAAAATTTTTTTGTTGCATTTGACCTTTAAGTCTTGTTTTAGTCCCATTTTAAATGTTACAGTACAAGGTATAAAACATATCGAGTTTTTTTTCAATGGCTATAATCTTATCATTTTAAGTTCGCCCGTCATTCTCCTTATGCAACATAATGCAACATAACAACTGAAAAAAATATAGTATCACAAGGAAAAAGCAAAACAAAAACTTCTAAATCAAGAGAAATCTTATATTACGAAAGTTCTACTGTCAAAATTATCCGTGAATATATGCGGAAAAATGTATCAGTAAGGTTTAAAAGTGCTTCCGGAATTTGAATAAAATGTTTTTCCTTTTTGTTCAATGATCCTCAATGTATACTGTTTTGAAAGGGAGCTGGAATCAGTATACCACACCAATCAAATTGAAAGTTTTCCATTTGATTAAGCGAAAAACGGTTGATTTTCAAACATTCTTTGCATATCCAATCAGTTACATATAAATATAAATAAATATTAATATCAATATCAACTTTCGATTTTAAAGACGAACTAGCTAATTAAATATTTTTATTGAAATGTCATACACGACTAAATGCATGTCAAGGCGTGGTAAGCTTTATGCCCATTGCAGCCTTGTTTTGCGTTTCACCTCCTTTGATACTCCACCAAACAATACGATGTGATTTGTCCATTCATTGTTTTCTCGTTTAGTCTCCTTCCTTTCCGAAAAATATGCTGAATTTACAGCCAATCAAGGAAATAAAACAACTTCAAAGTGCTACTCAGCGAAAAAACATTCCTTATAGGCAAGTAATATTTCAAACACGAGATAGTGTTTCATCAGATTTCCAAACACCTAGAAGAGAGTCGAAAAGACGACCCGTATAGCGGAGTATTTTTGACGAAATTCAAGGTGTTTGGAAATCGATGGAACACAATCTCGAGTGTTTTTGATATATATGTTCTCTATTAGAACACAAACTAAGGAGTAAATGGACACATAAAATCATAAAAGGTTATCATTCCCATTGTTTATAGCTTGATGAATTTGTAATGAGTTTCAAGAAGGTAATTTCCTATAAGCGTAAACGACAATCAGTTTTGAACTAATTTAGTTCAACTAACAACGTCTTTAGGAACAGCTGTAATCACACTATTTAAGATCACAAGCATCAGTTAAAACTACAGATTTGACTGGTTTAACCAGAAGATACTAAGTTCAGTTGAAGCAAAGGAAGCCATGAAATTCTAGCGCGTCTTCGCTCACCGAGACGATACCAGCTGAATGTGTAATGTATGGTGTACTGGGAGGGAAACTTGATCACACTACCACAGAAGCTTACGCGGTGCTTGTCTTCCTAATAGTTGTAAGCATTGTAACTTTTCCTTTTACCATTTTGTTGAACGTGCTGGTGATGATCGCTGTAAAAACCAAACCGCGACTGCGAACCAATTCCAACGTCGCACTTGGCTGTTTAGCGGTCACTGATAGCTTAATATGGACTTATCGCCCAACCTATGTTTTTTGGGACCAGAATATCAACTGTACAAAGCTTAAGGTGAAACGTCTCACGAATACTGCATCGTGGATCAGTTAACAACAACGTGGATTGAGACTTTTGTGCGCATCATCAGTTTTTTCCATCTGGTCTTGTTGAGCGTGGAGCGGTATTTAGCCATAAAATACTCATTCGCGTACACAACCATGGTCACTAAATCTCGTATACTCGCTTCTTCGGCTGTGGCGTGGACCACAACAGTAGTTAATAACCATTCCTTTGGTCATCACGGACAACAAAATCTATTTAACTACAAACAATGTTATATTAGGCGTATTGCTGGCCATTATCATTTTCTGCCAGGTTTCAGTCACGTTGAGATTCGTCGCCTCGAGAAACAAATCGCTGCCCAACAAGTCTCAATGGAAGCCAGACAGAAATTCTTAAAGGAGAAAAAAGCTTTAAAGGTAACAACTACTGTACTTTGCATATTGCTATCGAGTTATTCGCCAATATTTGTTGTTCGAATACTTCTTGTAACTCGTAATATCACCAGTGTAAATATCTCCTACATTAGTTTTTATAACTGCAAACCTTTGTAGCAATTCTCAATTCGTTAATGAACCCTGTTATTTATTGCGTCAGAGTGAGACAGTTTCGGGTAGCGTTTATTGAAATATTGCTCAGAAAAAAACTACACACAAGCTGAACAGTTTGAAAGGCGAATCTTTGGAAGCAGTGAACATTTTGGCACCGCTTCAAGCTGAACACGAAGGGCAAGAAGATCAAGGAAATCCAAACAACAACACAACAACAACAACAACAACAACAACAATGAAACTAGCTGAACAACAACGAAAGCATCTCATTGTTAATATCTGTTAATTCAAATACTGAACTGATAGGAACCTTATTTAAATAAAATAAGACGTTAACCATATTCTGTCTGGACTTGTTTTGACGTTCGTGGGCCTGGGGGAGGAGTCCCTATGTATCAAATGTCTTTATCGATGAGAAGAATATTTTGTCGTCCCCTCTGATTCTGAGTAATTCTTCTCAATTACGAGAATGGAAGAAGAAAGTGAAGACGTTCCAAACTTTTCTCTTGGAATTAATTTTCTAGCAGTTCACAAAAAGAACGCAAGCGATGAAAATGAAGCACAGCCGGTGCGTTTTACAATTTTTATCAGAGGCCGGAGATTGCAGTAAATTCTGTCGGAAAGACATTAACCCTATTCTGCGTGGGCTTTTTTTCGTTCGTGAGCCTGGTTTGTGTGGGGGGGGGGGGGGGGTGGGGGCAGATAGTGCCCCCCCTATGTATCTAGAAAAGTATTGACGCTATGAAAATGAAACTTATATGCAACCTCTTTCCCCAGGGTCTACTCCGCTTTCAAAGATGGCGGCTGGGCGCGGAGAAAGATTCTGGATTACACTGATTATAACGCCCACGCTGATTGGTCTGTAGATTTATGATTCTTACATTAGTCGTGATTGGTGGAAATAGTCCCTTCCTTGCAAAATGGCCGAATTGCGGAGTTTTATTTTGTTATTTCTTCTCGAATTGAAAAGTAAATTATTGCCAGTTAAATATTTCCCGTCTTGTTTAAATTATGCACGGCAGATTTGAGGAAGAGGTGGAGTTGACGTTGGACCGTAAATTAATTTGAAATGCCTCAAGGCGCACAGATCAAGAGCTGGAATATCAGCAAGGTGAAAATCAGATCGATGATTTAATACACGTTTATGAATGTTTAAGCTTATGCGTTATTATTCGAAGCCTGGAATTTCTTCAAAGTGTTCCAACGGCGAATTGAAAATGTCGAATCGAATTTTTTCACTCGTAAATTTAAAACTACGTGATCTGTACTTTTCAGAGAATTATTAAGCTTACAAATGATTTGAACTGACAAGATACAATATTATGACCATTTTGATGCACTGCACTTAAAAGTAAGGAAAGCCCTTCCTTGAAATATTTTTGTAAACTTGATTTACTTAAAATAAAGATTATAGATTTATAGAGTTATATAAGCTGTGTTTCTCAATTTTCGTAAGTGGTATAGGTATTAAATCACCTACAAGTTTACAACATACAGTGGAACCTCTACTTCGGGCCACCTCCGTTACCGGTAATGGACCTGGCAAATTATTAAATGCTCATATAATCTTTGTAATCCAGATACCGCTATGAAAGGGACACCTCTATTAGTTTACATTTTGTCTGATGTTGGGAAAACATTCAACAGTTGTTATTAAAGATGTGGCTATTGTTCATCGTGGTAGATATATGGATCATGATGGAGTCACTTTGAGGTGTTGAATGATCACAACGTTTGGACTGCTTTACGTATACTTACTGTCACTCTCCCGGTTTTCGCCGGGAGTATCCAAGTTTTTCATCAAATCTCCCGGTCTCCTTCGGGTGATTCTCGGAGATTATTCGGACATTGTCGTAAATCACGTTCTTACAATGCAAGGATTTTCGAGACGTCTCTCAGATTTTGAAAACTCCGGGGGTTGACAGGTATGTATACTGCTAGTCTTCATCAGGCAATCCTCATGATTATTCCGACTAAATGTTGTTCCCTCTAGATGTTGTTCAGTGGTCTGCTGCGGTATCGATTGGCTGTTATGTTTTCTTGGTCATTAAGGTGGGCCTCCAGGGTGTATGTAAAACCAGGAACACACCCGGAACACCCCGGAACACCCCGGAACACCCCGGAACACCCCGGAACACCCCGGAACACCCCGGAACACCCCGGAACACCCCGGAACACCCCGGAACACCCCGGAACACCCCGGAACACCCCGGAACACCCCGGAACACCCCGGAACACCCCGGAACACCCCGGAACACCCCGGAACACCCCGGAACACCCCGGACACCCCGGACACCCCGGAACACCCCGGAACACCCCGGAACACCCCGGAACACCCCGGAACACCCCGGAACCACCCCGGAACACCCCCGGAACACCCCGGAACACCCCCGGAACACCCCCGGAACACCAACAGAATACCCCCAGGAAACACAAAAATATAAAAATAATAATAAAATAATAATAAATAAATAAAATAAAAACAAATGAGATTGAAGTAGTGAAATCGAACACGGTAAGCGGTCAAGAGCCGTTAACGAATCGACTGTGATAACGAACACTTCCGAAGATGCCCCGAAGATTTCCGAAGATGTACCGAAGATGTCCCGAACACTTCCGAAGATTTCCGAAGATTTTCCGAACACACTTCCAGAAGATGTCCCGAAGATTTACGAAGGTATATCGAAGACTTCTGAAGATGTTCCGAAGATTTCCGCACGTTTTCAGAAGACCGAATTTTTTCCGAAGCTTCTTATCTAAGAGTGAATAAGTGGCAAAGGACCGCTCAAAATTCAAATGTTTGCCAATTGGCCAACGCCACAGAGCGTGACATTGAATTTGAGGTAATCGGAGGTCATTGCCATGTGCAATTTCGTAGACAATTGGTCATTGATCAATCATGTCGTTGTTGTTCAGGTCGAACCTCCCTAACCTGAGTAATCAGGCGAATTTTTCTGCGCTCTCTTTTACTCTTCGTCTTTACGTAAGCGGACACCCTCGGGACCAAGAGAAAAATTCGGGTCTTCTGAAAACGAGCGGAAATCTTCGGAACATCTTTGGAAGTCTTCGAGACATCTTCGGAAATCTTCGGGACATCTTCGGAAGTGTTCGGGACATCTTCGGAAATCTTCGGAAATCTTCGGGGTATCTTCGGAAATATTCGGAATGTGTTCGGACATCTTCGTAAGTCTTCGGAAATATTCGGGCATCTTCGGAAGTGTTCGGTATCAGTCGATTCGTTAACGGCTCTTGACCGCTTACCGTGTTCGATTTCACTACTTCAATCTCATTTGTTTTTATTTAATTAATTTATTATTATTTTATTATTATTTTTATATTTTTGTGTTCCTGGGGGTATTCTGTTGGTGTTCCGGGGGTGTTCCGGGGTGTTCCGGGGTGTTCCGGGGGTGTTCCGGGGTGTTCCGGGGTGTTCCGGGGTTTTCCGGGGTGTTCCGGGTGTGTTCCGGGTTTTACATACACCCGGGCCTCCATGGTTGAGGAATTTCGGCAGTTGTATGTACACTGTATGTCAATAAAGACTGTACTGGGTGCAAGTTTTGTGTGATTAAGTTTCAATGTTGCAATGTTTTTGTATGAAATTTATTGTTCCTTATGCCCCTGCAAATGTATATTGTGTTGGGGAGGTGTGAATGAATTTATTCAGAGTGATATGGGTTAATTATTTTAATTTTTTTGTTTGTTCTAGGAGGTATTTTCATTTTTAGATTGACATGTATAAATAAATTTGCTTTACCTTTATCTTATTATCCTTGTTTATGGAGTATTTTTTTTAGCTGCAGTAATTGTTTTTGCTGGGGAGAGGGCTTATTCATAGAGGGTCCTGAAGAGGTAAAATGGGAACTGGGATTTGCCTTTTTTTCACTGGCAAAATGGGATTTGGGGCACCATATATTTTTGCTGTTGGGAATGGGATAATTTGAGCAAGCATTTGGCTGGGAGACTAGGATTTGGGCAAAATATGGGCTGGCCGTGGGAAAATGGGCCAGGGCCCTCTTCATATATTTTGGGTGTTACTCTACCTTACTCATGTGAGTCAGAAAAGCATGAAACACTTTGATTGGATGGCCCCCCAAATCCGCCAAAATATCAAGCACTTTGGGCAGGTGTAAAAATTGTTACAAGTTTTAGTAAAATAAATGACAAAATATTGGCTAACATCCACAACACCCAGGCCCCCCCCCCCCCCCCCCCCCCCGCACCTTCAAAAATTCTAGATCCACCCCTGACAGAGAGACAATAAATAAGTAGCCGCCCCTCAATAGAGTTATTGTACAACTAGAACAGAGACAAGTAGTCAGAAAATAGGGTATGGATTTTAAAGACCAGGGCCCAGTTGTTCAAAGGATGATAACGCTATCCACCGGATAAATCACTATCTAACGGATAGCGTAGTTTGTTTTGTTAATACTTATCCACTGGATAGTGATTTATCCGGTGGATAGCATTATCCATCCTTTGAACAACCGAGGCAAGATAAATCACTATCCAGTGGATAGCGTGGTTTGTTTTTGTTAACACTTATCCACTGGATAGTGATTTATTTGGTGGATAGCATTAACCACCTTTTGAAAAACCCGGCCCATGTCTGTAATAGTGTACAGAAAGTTATACATTTTGGTTTCAGTACTGTATGTACATAACTGGATGGCACAATCCCTCCAAAAATTCAAAGTACCTACCAGGGCATAAAATATAATAAATAATTATTGGTTTTCCCTAAATATAAAAGGCTATAAAACATTGTCATCCACAGAAACTACGCAGGAAAGCCCCCCACTTTTTTGCTACAGTTGAAATTACATTTTGATATTTTACTAAATTAATTTAAATCTGTTTTAAATGTTTGTGAGTTTCCATGCTGAAGTGTTTAGGAGGAAGCAATCTTTATTTAGATAACACACACAAAGTACTGACTCCAGCATGAACCTTAAAAATATTACCTCTAAATAAAAACAATCACACAAAGATTCGACCATGATCATGCTGCCATTTAAATATTTTTTTTTATTAATCAAGCTTAAATTGGGCATGACTTTCGTGCTATAAAAAACAAAAAATTACAAGGTCGCGATCCGAGCACGAAATAAAACCAAATTAATCGACCAAAAAATATAATATCCACCCAAAAATTATCCGCTTTACTTTCGACAACTTCCCTAACTTGACTTTCTGAATCATGCGTTGTTTATACAGCCAAACTGGTGCTATACTGCTATTGTTGTAATAAATGACAGTCATAAAATGTGTAATAAACCTCACCTTCTTAAATAAAAAACACCGCGCTCACAAAATCATGTTTGGTAAAGACGGAAAGAAAATCCTTTTCCGAAAATTTCCCACGGACGCACACAAAAAACGTTTTCTTTATTCCGCGGCTTTAATTTGGTGTTTTTTGTCTTTTTTAATATTTTTAAAAACATGTTTAACAACGAAGCTCACTGGCAGAACACTTCTTGTCCTCTCCAGTAGGCCATCCTGTTGAATCCCGGAACCGGCTGGTTCATAGTGCTTAGCGGGAAAGACGAACCAAAAATACTCCACGATTAAGTGGAGTATGAGTATATTTTGCACACGGCTGTTGCCCAGGGTCTTCTTCTCCTGCGCTCCCAGCCGCCATCTTTTTTTTTGCGGAGAACTTACGACGGAGTAGACCCTTGGGAACGACGGTTGACTGTCCCGTTAACTATGGTGTGTTAGTGTTTTGTAAACGAATCCAAAAATCTTTATTTTAGTTGGCAGTCCCTTTGTCAATTAATCTTCTTGCTCATGACGTTCATCATACATTTAAAAAAATCCGCCATCTTGGATCCTACAATCCTAAATCTAGGAACTGTCTAAAATAGTCAATTTTAGTTGTGTGCTTAGAATCCAGGCGCTTTTTTGAACCAGAAGCACAGAAAAGTCGAAAGTAGAAGTGAGGCCTGGAGGCTGACTGCTTTTGTTGTGATACAAAACCTTCCTTCTTTTCAAATGTAAATTATGTCAATTTGTCTTATTATGTAAAATAGTTTCTCGATCTCCGTATGCATCTCATGGTCAACACTTAACCTCGCCTCTTTCATGCAGAAGTCTTTGGCTTACGCATTTTCACAGAACTGGTAAAAAGAGTCTAATTGTTCAGAAAATGTCAGAAAAATCACACCAAATTTTGAATTGAAAAAAAATAAATCAAGAAAACTAAATAAAGATGTCGATTTGTCCCTTATCATGGTAATAATAGCGCATAATGTCAATAATCTTAATACATTGCCGGGAAGCCGGTATGCTTTCGATGAATATAACCAATAATAAACGAAAAAATTGATACAACAAAAATAATATTCAATAAATATTAGGGATTGTTAATTAATGTGTGACTAAGCAAAAAAATATAAAATGAAGCTGTTTTTAATGATATTATCCCCACAATATGCGCCTCATCTTCTAACAAAGATAGTCTCCAATTCATATTACCGAGAACACTTGCGAAAACTGGGCCTTACTTACCCAAATCCGCATGGAGACCCAGGTGTCTAGAAGTAAACCCACGGGGTCTCCTGGAGGATCGCCATATTCCGGATGTGACCATGATCATATAAAAATTTTAGACAGGGATCTAATTTTCGCGGGGTATATTTCCAACGATCCAGGTGAAAAAATTAGATCCCTGTAAAAAATAAAAACCTGTTTAAAAAAAATCCGCACAAAATTTTTAATACTCCCATTTAGATTTAAATTAACTGCAAACAAATTATTTTATTACAAGTTCCTGGCCATGTGAAATCACTGGACAGGAATTTTCCCGAGATCCGCAAAAATTTACTCCTATTGTTTTTAATCCTACCTTAATGGATTTATTGTACTGTATTGCAGTTCTTTTAATTGATTGTATTGTTTTGTATTTTTATTTTACTTTACAGGGCCCCATTGAAAAAAAACAAAATTAATGTTGCTACAAGGGCTCCTGTTCAAAATATTATTAGTACTAAAAGTCTGAAATCCAAATGCGCTTCGCGAAAATTTGTTCGCCGTAGAAAGCCAAAAATTCACAATCCACAAAATTAAACTCCCACAGAAATTTTCATGCGGCCACACGGTATATATCCATTGTGATACTGCAGTAAAAATCACATTATAGCACAACATCAGCAAATTAAAGTGCG
>MU827104.1:0-12654 GCA_029204205.1 Desmophyllum pertusum | reverse complement strand
TGGTCATTTACAAAAACGGTCAGAGGGTAAAGAGACTTTGAATGGAGTTTTGCGGGAATCGGCATGTGGCTATGACTTGGCGGAATGGCCATAATTATGCAGGCGATAGTATATGATATATGCAGAAGAAACTTAAAGAAAATAAATACAATGTAACTGCAAATAACCGGCTTTAACGTAATGCTTGCGGGCTCAAACCATACGATCTTGTCACGTTTTCAATCAAAGATGGCGGCCTGTTCGTGGGACAAGAAGCTGTATAAGTCCTAACCCCATTTACAAAACGCCACTTTTGTGTTTCGTTCGCTAGGGCCATATTTTTCGGTCAACACAAAGACAAATTTATCCTTTAAGTGATATTCTGTATTCTGGAGGTAAATTCTTTTTTAGTTATCAGGTTGGATTTTTTATGTGAAGAAATCTATCACTTATGTGAGTTTTTATTTTTTTTTTATTGCCCTGCAAACGTTTACACAGGAAATGGACGTTTTGTTATATTGAAACTGCATAGGCGGAATTGCCACACCCGAGAAAATGTCGCCAGAAAGGTGCTCTTTCGAATGTGCATGAATCCACTAGATTAGAAGGTTGCCTCTAAGCGCGACTTATCTTCTTGGCGGAATTTAGTCGCCTCAAAGTTGGTGTTGTGTTTTGTGAAGTGTCGCATGTGAGCCAGAAATTGTGTCACGCAGTCATCCAATCCAATTTTATTGATATCTTCTGAGCTGCTGTCTTCCAAAGAAATCATAGCACCCATTATAACTGGAAAAAATATAAACCCATCGATCTGTTCATTCTGGATCTGGTCATCGGATTTATGCTTATCACCCAAATTGAATTTTATAATTCGTGAAACTTTCCTATTTTCTTGCACAGAATCGACACAGAAACACTTCTTCATGAAAATACCCAACCCCTGATAACTAAAATAAATTTTCACCTCCAGAAATACAGAAATATCACTTAAAGGATAATTTTCCTTTGTGGTGACCGAACAAATATGGGCTACTGACGAACACAAAAGTGCCGTTGTAAATGCGGTTAACCTATACGCTTCTTGTCCACCAAACAGCCGCCATCTGATTTTGAAAAACGAGAACAACGATCGTATTGTTTTGAGCCCGCCAGCACTACCGTACAAGCGGTCTATTTGCAGTTAAATTTATTTCTTTAAAGCGTCAAATTGCAACAAAATTTTAGAAAGATTAGTTTTATGTCGAAATAATAGGGAATATTATGAATAATCATATTCTTAAGTTTGAAACGATTTGGACAAAACGTCGTCGAGATATTCGACTTTCAAAACCGCCTTTTTTTTCGCTTCCACAAACGGAAGCGTTCGGGCAAACTTCGGAAAATTATCGGAAATGGGAAGCTCACCACATATGACGTCACATACACGCGCGAGTCCGCGAGAAGAGCGAGAATTACAAAATTCTGCAGTTTCAAAACATCAACAAGTATGGTGTTTTGTGCTGCTTTTAACTGTAGTTAACTGTTCAAAATCAGGCGTAAGCTTTTTTACATTCCCTAAAGACGAGAAGAGATGCAAAGGAATGGGTGAGATTAATGAAAAGGAAAGATTTCACGCCAACTGCAGCATCGCGTCTTTGCTCGTGCATTTCTCCCCTGAAAGCTTCGAGCAGAATCTTGAGTTAGGGCACACCTGGGATCTCAGTTCAAGCCACGAAGGACTTCGACTGAAAGCTGATGCTTTACCGACCATTTTCAACTATGGAATAAAGCGAAGTATTGACCAAGAATGTCCTTCAAAAAGCACGACGAACACGGAATGCGGTCGTTCACGACGTTCAGCCTTGGCGAAACGCAGAAAGCTAAAGGTATAAAGTCGCAAACTTTCTTGTATCGGTTTGATTTGACAGATCCACAAACTACTTTTCTAATCTGAGCCTACAATAAAAAGGCCGGCAAATAACGTTTTTATTTGTTTCCTACGTGCATGGTTCTGTGATGCTAGAAATCTTGAAAATCTGTTTTTATTAACGCAAGGTCGCTATAAACACTACCGAAGAAATAAAAACTTAAGTTAATGAATCCAAATAACAAGAAACTCGGACGATTAATTTCTTATACCGAAATATGTAATTACAGAAAGGTACGTAGCTGCGAAGAACAGGACGATGTTGCCTCGAAACAGAATTTCACCACTAAAAGCGCTGAAATGAGAAGCTATTTCAAATTAACACAAAAACCATTCAAAGTCGCAACCGGCAAGTTTTAGAATTTTAGAATTATTTTCTGCTGGGACTACCGGTATCACTAGGTTCTTTCTTGAATGAAACTTAACGGAAGGTTTGTTTAGTAAAAAGGAGAAACGAAAAGCAAATGATTAAAACTAAGGAATTGAGTCTAAACACGGAGATTGTAATTTAAAAACGGTAAGCTAGCTAGCGCGGGCGGTGAAACTCAGGATTTCCAAAACAACAACAAACTCAAATTATGTCGGTTAAAATCAAATGAGCACTCGCCTTTTTGAAGAAAAATGCAAGTTCTTTAATTCCACTGCGTAGTTCTCCATTCACGTGTCAATGATAAGAGAGCAATATAATGTGAGAAATTCAGTAAAAGCTTCTTCGCATCGACCTTCACACATTGCTGAAAACACGCGCGAAAACACGCGCGTGAAAACAAGCTCACCACATATGACATCACAAAAACAGCAAATTCGTTTCCATTCCAAGCGCGGTCATTCCTGGTTCGTTTTCGTTAAGCCGTCGGAAATTCTCGGAAATTATCGAATTTCGTGCCTTATAAGCGCCACAAATCGCCCCAAACCAGCTTTTGAGGGTTGAGTATGATTGATGCTAGTATAAAGAACGGTTTTCGCGACAAAAGAAAAAAATGCCAAATTTCGTTGCATTTGACCTTTAAGTTATTCTGCATATATCATATTTCCGCATAATTATGCCATTCCGCAAGTCATGCCACATGCCATTCCGCAAACTCATTCCGCCTTTTACCCTCACCGATTTACAAAGGGCAAAACTGAACACGCTCGAAAATCGTGAAAGTTATCCACTGAATCCGCTTGTGATTAATACGAAGATTTGCGAGTGTTTATTCGGGTCTACGGCTCAAAAACTGAGAAAACTGTTTGTCCAAGTACATGCCTGCATGCATGGTTTAAAAAAATCCGTTTTCTTTCAGAGATAAAACTTCGTCTTTGCGATGTACACATTTACCTTTAAATCTAAGGAAACCTTCAAATAATTGTTAACTAAGATAGAAAAACACGTAACGAGGTCAAGGATAGTTAAGACTGAGACAAATTTATAACACGAACTTTACACTATAAATTACCAAGGTGCGCATTACGTAGCTTGTTTATTTCAATACCCTGCAACATTAGTTTAGTAATGATATTTGACATGGAATGTTTGTCCTTTTGTATTGAGTTGAATGACGGTAATTTGACTTTAATGGTTGTGTCTATTTAAATTAGAAGCTTTAATAAAATATGAATGGCCTTAAAAATATACTAAAAATATAAAGGGGCCTAGCCTGGCCATTGTTGTCAATCAACAATTATCGTCGTCTAATGAAATGCGTTTTATTTTTGCTAAGAATGTTCTGTTTATAAAATTTCAATTTTTTCTTGTTTTAAATGTTTATAATTAGTTTCAAGAGCAGGCGCTAGTTTTACAGGACGCTTGGCTCCAAAACGTGCTACAAGAGTTGCCATCCGTTTTATAGCGAAACTTCTCAGTCTTTAAGCAAATATCATCAGTCACAATTGTCACGCACTTTACGGCGGGTGAAAATAGCGATTTTAAGTCTGTTTTGGCTGATCAACCGTCATATACAACCTATTGAAAACTATTGAATAATTTCGAATGTTAAAATAGTTTGAAAAATATGAATCCAAACGGTCTTTATCACTGAACATATTTTAAACAGCAGACTGTCGCATATGTAATTGTTTACACTTATATACACGAACTGAGTTTATAATTGGTTGTTTAATATTCAACATCACCAAGGAAGGCTTCCTTGCAAAAATTGGAAACTGAAAAGTTATTGTCATTCTTTAAAAGATGGGCTCATTTGGTTTTCGTTTGCTTGGTCATTTGTTCGGTTTTGCGGACAAATTTTTAATTGATTACACAGAGTTGTAGAAAATAAACAAGTTAGTTAGTAACTGACAGAATTCGCAAGTTAGTTCAGTTTTATAGAATGAATTGAAACTTCCGTTGTCAAACTCCTTCGCTCAGTGTAAACAGACAACATTTACTTCTGGAAGTCGGCATTTCTGAAACTTATCAGTTCCATCAGGTCAAAACATTACAACCGGGCAAATAACAAACCTGGCATTAAGGCTAAAAAAACCCAATCATCAAGGTACGGGTCGCACTACAGCCAATTTTGTTTACATAAAAAATTTTGTAATTTTTGGCGAGGAAAAATTTGCAAAAAATTCGCAAGTGCCAATTTTGGTGGTGGTCGCACTCTAGCCTGCGTGCAGACGTCTCTTTTCCGCGAGAAGCAAGGAAAAGGAGACGTCTGCACGCAGGCTAGCTAGTCGCACTCAAACCAAGATGTGTTTTCCAAAACTCTCCTGATTGATGTAAATGTAAACTTAAACGGCTTGGGACCAGGTTTCGTACTTCGCTTTCTTGGTTTTCGTCGTTTTCTTGCTGCTGGCTTCAATTGCAATCGAAGGAGATTGTTTTGAACTTGAGACGAATTGTTCTCCAAATTGCCGCCGGTAAATTTGGTTTCGATCAGACCCAGTGTAGTCATAGACATTCGCAGCGTAATATCGATGTTCATGTTCTTCGTTTTCGTCGAAATAATTATTAAAAGAGTCAGATGAACCAGGTAAAAAATTATTTTGTCCCGTAATTGCACGCGCTAAACTAGCGAATTTTAATTATCAAAACATAGCATTTTTCGTGAATGACAGTTTAATGGCTAAAACGGGCTAAAATAACAAAATTGTGTGATTTTCAAAATTTGGTCGGCTCCAGGGCAACACTTCGGCTTCTTTGAAGATTGGCGAAAATTTGGCAATTCGCAAAAAAATTGGCAAAAAATTGAAACTGGGGCACTGTATTTTACGATTTTTACGTTACGTGTTGACAGATTTGACACTTGAATAAACAAAATTGGTCAAAATTGGCTGTAGTGCGACCGTACCATAGTTAAGTTTTAAATGTGAAATGTTTTATTTCTCTCTGAGTCGCCGAAATGGAAATGAACAACATATTCGGAATCGAAGTGGTCAGAAAATTTAAAAAAGCCAATAAGAAGCAGACGATTATAGATTGAAGAACCGTAGCTAGGGTAAAACATAGAAAACATAAACGTTCTCGCCTATATACAAATTAATTAAACGTCGAACTTTCCGCTGTCAGCCTACGATGAAATTTTTTTTTTTATTCCATACTATTCCTTTTATTGCGATATTCTCACTTTTCGTATATATTTACAGTTTATGTTGTATATACAAAGGCTAAAAATGTATTATAAGATTGTTAAAAACTACTGTCATCATCAGGGTAGTCGAAAACGTTCGGTTTTTAATAAGTTTATAATATATTTGTAGCCTTTGTATATACAACATTTGACTGTTTGGCGAATATTAATGACATTTACAGTTTATATTTCGTTTTTTGTTTTCTCTCCTTTTTCATTCGAAGGCTATATAGTAGACGAAAAGCCGAAAGCACAAATTTGTATATTGCCAGAAAACGTTTTTTTTAAATAAGAAACAGCCGGATAACTCGGAGACAAAACTATGAGCACTTTAGTATCTGTGTTAGAAGGGAGTTAGGTCGATCTGTCTTCCTACAGTATACAGGGGGCACCCAACGACAACATTTTCCTGTAGGTGTCGGAACGTCGTTTTTAACGTTATAACTATGCTCTTTGTGCAGTTCAATGGCTTATTTTTAAACGCTAATAAAAATGTATCTGTTCGGATACGTTAGCTGAACTTTCAAACTTCAGAAAATTTTAGGGATTGAAATCTTTTACCGCGAATTTATGAGCTGAAATTGCCTTTCCGAAAATCCTAGCTGATCTATCAGTTTGTACCCAAAACGACATTTTTATCTCTCCGAAAACAAAAGGCATTAATTTCCCATATTAAGAAAGTCGAGATGACATTTCCCTAACCGAATATCCTAGGCGATTATAGGCCTTCCGAACAGATATTACACCGAAATGATCCGTTGGGTGCCCCCTGAGTACACTATACTAACCTTGTGATAAGACGTGGCAAGCGAAAAATAGCTTGAAGGCAACAGCATATAATATCAACATGGTCGATAGTAAGTTGAAAGTGAAGATAGGTCGGACTGTTTTCCATACGTCGTAACCCATACTGGGACGCACGTTAGCGTGTGAAAGCACTTACGTGCGCGCTGCTCGTTTATATATCCATATTATCGCAATTAAATGATTGACAGCTGCAGGTGACTTGGGTTGTGACATAAGTCATTAAATTTTCTGAAACATCATTATTTGCTAATAGGGTCCTTTCGAGATATTAAACTCCCAGCTTGATAACGAGGGCTGAGAGGACGACAACAAAGAAAGAATAAACCTGCTTGTTCAATTTCCATTGTTGTGTCCTCTCCGCCTCGCTACAAGCTGAATTTCAATATTTCGAAAGGACCCTATTCTCCGGGACTACATTATCTACAAACTACAAACTGAGAAGAAAAATAGTCCTTTATCACGAAGTTACGCCAGCAATTTGCCACCTACCCCGGCTACACCTGAAACACTTGACACTAGTTTAGTCCCTAGGCGTCCTGGGCTCAATGGAGTCTGGACTATACCCCAAGTGTGTTACCGATGTTCCTATATTACATGTATGTTAAACTTGGTTTTAAGACGGAAACTCTCAAGATAAATCTTATTATTAGCCTCTTTGGCCCATCTTCTTTGTTCTTTTTAAATGCTTGTCCGAATATTAGTGAAATGTGAAAATATTAGACAACATCACGGTGGCACGAAAAGAAGAGCATGCGATTCCTCACCATTTTCTAAGAAATTAAAGATGCCAATGAAAATGGTTCTGAACGACTGATATGCATTATGGAACTACGAACGTAAATAAAAATCCTAAATACCGTAATTACTTATTACTAGTTATTAGCCGTACTGATACGGGAAATCACCCGCGCCGAGGTCTTTCTTCCACAGGCACGTACAAGAAAGACCGGCCGAGGGCGATATTTTCCCAATACGGTTCCGAGCTATGTGAGAGTTCATAAGAAATTTATATGGTTAGTCCCTAACATTTTACTATTGAATTTTGGCTGTTTTCTTCGTTTCCGATTTTCGTCAGGAGAATTAAACGCACTCTCCGAATGTTTTTCGTCGCTCGTGTTGCTTCTTTTTCTTTTGCCCCATGGGCATGACGGGAAAATCTGGCCGCGAATATTGTCCAAATCATGAGCGTGCCTTATATCTTTGAAAGCTCTACGGCTATAATTGTATGCCTGAAACGTGACATATGAAACACAAAACAAGTAGTTTAAAGGAAGTTGCAGCTGGATGCGGTTGGACAAAATTTATTGCACAGACTGGCTAAATCGAAAATTAAGGGGAAAATCCATATTTTTGTCGGCCAATGCTACGTGTTCGTTGTGTTAGGAATATACTTTTTGATCAACTAAGTCTAGAACCTATGCCATAACACGAGGGAACGAATCAAGGAATCCTTGCACAAATACAACTGAAAACCTTTATTTAATTGCACTTCGTATTTTAAATTTTACAAACGCTACAAACCATGGGCTATTTCTTTACTTAAAGTATTTCGATAGAGCATTGTTTTACACTGAAAATGCCCAGTTCACTATCGAATCTGATTACACGAATCTGATATAATTAATTTAATTTCTTTGTTCTACGCCATTTATATACCGAAATGTTCTTATTGATATTTACTTACTAAAACACTACTGTTAGCTACCCTTGTTATATATTTGTTTTCCTTCACCTCCCGCCTCGAATAGCCCTGCTAATTTGCGGGAGGTAAAAATCATTGTATTTTAACCCAACTATTAGTAATAAAGCTTGTTGTTGTTGATTCGACATCGTTTCTATAATTATTGTTTAAAGTTAGTTAAGGAACACAAGTACAGTAAACAACTCTAGTGATCTATAATCACGGTGCATATCTGTAGGTGAAAGTTCCTTTAAATCTTCCCTATTTGATACAGTTTTCAGTGTTTTCAGTTTCACGGTTACATCTCGTAACCGACGTTCAAACATGTACTTTTATTATTGACTTTACTGGATGATCTTCAACTTGAAGATTTCAGCTCTACAACACACAACAAACTAAATATATAAACAATATTACTAACAATAAAAACTAACTCTTGGTTGTGGAGGGAAAATTATCTGACAATATCCTGAATATCTCTTAGCGATTTATAACAGTTTGAAATATCATCAATCTAGAGATTAGATTCAGGATATTTTCCTCACACATTGCTAAAATATACATAAAAAAGCACCTTACAATTCAAAAAGCATAAACTGTTATTTATTGAAAAGAGACGATCCAAGAAGTACACTTCTAAGATGAGCCATGATGAGTGTCATGATGAGTGTCATGATGAGGTGTCTTGATGAGTGTCATGCATGAGTGTCATGATGAGTGTCATGATGAGTGTCATGATGAGTGAGTGCATTTCATCAAAACGTGAAACCGCATCACCAAAGACGACTTGCAGAATGGGCAAAGTCTCTCGTCTCTCGGTATATCTTCTTGTATCGTCCTGATTCAAAAGGCGACAAGAAATCCGCATTTTTGTTATCGCCACTCTTTGATTTTAAAACATTCTTTATTATCCTTAGACTGAAGGTTGAAACCTAACTTTCGTTTTTTATTTCGCTATAAAGACCGTTTTCGAGTGCTGTTGCGTCATGTCCGTGACATATTATGTTAGCTGGGATGATGGGATCTGGACACGATAATACAATGAAGGCAAGCACCGTCATTTTTATTCAACATCGCGAAACTGACTTTAAAAAAGGAAAAAGACGTGAGCAGAAATATAAATTTTCGCGCCAAAAACCAATCGTTTTCAAATCTACACGGTTAACACCGTTTACATGGCACTCGTAACCGTATCGTTTTGAAAAAAGCTCCACTTTGGACAGCGTTTTCAAAAGTACACGGGTTAATACACATCGTCGCCGTATAAACGGAAGGCGTAACCGCCATACAAAACGATACGGCTACAAAAAATTAAACCGTGTTCGATGATGGCTATATCGCTGGGAAAAATATATTCCGTATTGGTCGGAGTCGCGGAGTTTTGTATCGCGATTCAAACATTTTTTGGACAAATTGAAAGGAAAATTAAGATCAGTTGTTGCTGATTGAAATAGAAATTCCTACAATACGCGTAGCGTTGTACAAGAATACCTGAACGTGAAATAATTCTTGGTTTCGAAGAAAGTCGGACTTTTTTGCCGGTAAATTGCGTATGGAAACAAAGCAATTCAGAATCATGTCTCAATGAAATTTCAAGTTCTAAAGTACTAAAACAGCAATGAATTGAAAATAATCCAATTTTGTACCGAAAACGTTGACTTCAATTCAACTTGTTCGAAAACTTTCTTGCGTGATTTTACAACTTATCAAACAAACTCTCGAAACAAACTCCCGGCTGCAAGAAAGAAATGACTTTAATACTCACCTTACGCTAACTTTGTATTGAGCAAGTTGTACCGGCGGATAAAGCACTCCATTAACTGTCCTGCGTCATTTTGTTTCCCGCGAAATTTGAATCTAAAAATAGCCTAGACGCAAATCTGATGTCCCGCGCGCAGTGCTAGATGGAAAACTCTAGTTATAGACCTCTGATGCGGCTTTCAAAACAATTAAAACCTTGAATCTTATTAGCCAGCCAAAAGTGCAGATTTCTAAAAATCCCCTGGTCTGATCTTCATTTCAGCTCTTTTAGCTGAATATAATCCAAACCACCTAATACTATCAAGACCCGAGTATTGTCCGTGACGATAGACGCCATTCAGGTTGCTGTAGTAACAACTGTTGTACCACCAGGCTCCTTTATACTGCACCGCACAGTTCGTGCTGGCTTGGAATCGTTATCTTGATCTTTTGTTGTGAATGGATACCATTATGATAAGCCAGCTCATCTCTAGCGGTTTCCTAAACCAAATACAAAAGTAGAAAGCGTAATAAAATAATGTGATACCGTAGAATTCCGAAAGTAAACGCCCCCCCCCCCCCCCCCCCCGAAAGTAAGTTAATTTTTTACCCTTCTATTAAACCCGAAAGTAACGATCCCCCCGAAAGTAGCGGCCCCTTCTAAAATGTTACCACTCAAAAACAATAAAATCTTATTTGTAACGTTTCAAGTAATGCAGTATATGGCAAAACAACTTGACAGTGAATTGGATAGACATACCGTAATTGAAAAAAAATACTCAACAATCGTCTCCTACTTTAGAACATGCAATGAAATAACTAGAACGTGAAAAACTTTTGTCTCTAATACAACACCAAATTCATGCCAAATAACTGTCATTATTTGCATGAACTTACAATGAAATAACTGGAACGCGAAAAATATGTTACGGTAATTAACGCGTCCTCTTTGTGTAAAACGTCTGCTGAATTACAAACGTTTTTTAACCATCCGAAAGTAACGGCTACCCGAAGCTTGGCGGCTAACCAAAAAGTAACGGGCCCTTTATTTGGCCTGCTAAATCCGAAAGTAACGGGGGCCGTTACGTTTTTCGGAATTCTACGCCGCTATTCGGCACTGGGGAACATTTAATGAACCCCGACCTTTATAACAACTATTACAAACAATGCTCTAATCAATTTCTACGTGGTGTCGCGACAATCCTCGGACTTGGAAATCAGTTCGGTATTAAATGTAACACTGGTCGCAGGTCTTGATCGCCACCTCCAACCTGTTGTTTTCTAATTAATATTTAATTTAGACATACTATTACATATATAAATCATTTTTCTATGTTCTTGGGTCTACTGGTTAGTTGGTCCATGCTGTTGTGGTTCTTGCCCTGCCTATTTGTAATATTTTATTCTGTTTTTTTTGTTTATTTTTTGTTATATATATCTTATAAGCCAAATAAAATAACATAAAATAAAGTATAAAGAGTAGTAAGGAAACAAACAGGCATAATAACGGATAGAGCAATCTTTCCAGAAACACAAATCGGAACAAAATCGCTTTTCGGCAGTCTCACTGAAATAACAGTAGATTTTTTCTGACCACCATACAGTATAACAGCCTTATTTACCAATGACGAGGCAAAGAAAATGTTTATATACAACACTACAGATTGGTTGCTATCAATGAAAATGTTCCATAAACTCGCGTTAAATTTAAGAGATGAAGAGATATCAAAGAGCGTGACAAAAACTAACCGGTGTAACCATCCCAACGCTCAGCTGGTACTTAGTCCCCTCACTCCCAACCGCAAACAAATCGTACTCGGCCCTAAGCAGTGCTAATGATCCCTGCAAAGTAATTCCAGATCAAACACGAAGCTTGTATTGGGCCACTGCTGGTCAGGCGGTGTATCTTGTCCCAGTCCCAGCCAAAAACTCCGCCATTCAGATTACCGAAAGCCACGTTTGTAGTCGGCCCAGCCGAGTAGAAATCTTACGGAGCCGTCCAGTCTCTTCTGGAACACTGTCCACGCCTCGCACCCAACCGGCTGTTTGTTTGGTCCACAGAACACATCAAAGGCACCTGAAACCATCAGGGTCGATTGTATAAACACCGCTGTTTTCGTTTCAACAATCAGTATTTGTGCAAACTCACCACAGTTCTTAGCTGTGGAAGAAAAAAAAGATGTTAAAATGAGGTTCGTCACCGTAGGACAAAGTGAAAACATATCACTTTTTAATCACTATTCCTGTCCGGGCTTTTTTGCGTCCTCAGGTGGGGATTACGAGTACTCTCCGTTATCTCCAAAAACTACCGTAATCAAAGTGGTATGTAATTGTTATGAAAAAAACAAAAAAACAATTAGGCGTCCACTGTAGCCCGCCATCTTGGATCCGGCCATCTCAAAATTTCATGATTTTTCTTTGACGTCAGAAAATCAAAAACAATCCACAAATGGCAAAGAAGAAGAAAAAAAACAGAGAAAAAACACTTTCTACTGCATTCACCAGTTTTCTCGTAATACTTCATTTTTGCCTTGTAGGACAGGGGCGAAGTCCTGGGGAGGAAAATACGACCACTCTATCGTAATTGCTTTCTCCAAAAATTCCTTTCAAAATTGTTATTTTGGCAGTTCCCAACTGACGCAAAGAGGTTGCAATCGAAAATAAGTCAATTCTCGTCTTTTAACGACAAGGCTACTGCATTTTCTGTTTCAACTCAGGCCTAGGGGTGAGATCGGACGGTCAGCATTGTAAAGGTGCGTATGGTAGCCGCTATCTTGGCTCATGTAAATCACGGACAATTCGACCACGGTCACGAATAGGGGAAGAATTATTGCCTTTTGTTACACCCCGCAACAAAAACGTCTAATGAAATTCGATTTTCTTTTTTCAAGTGCGGGCAATGAAAGGCCCCAGGGGAGGAAAAGGAGGAGTGAGTTTCACCCCTCGTCCCTCAATTGGACAGGTGTTACGATGAGGAATAACGTATTGAT
>MU827103.1:0-12700 GCA_029204205.1 Desmophyllum pertusum | reverse complement strand
GCCTATGTTCGATAAACCATTCTTTAACCAGTCTCGCAAATGTCTTGTTCGTTCTTGCAAGCAATATCGTTGAGCACGTAAAGAGAGGATACTACACGTTTAAATTTTCACCAATGATTACGGAGGGACTGCCAACGCAAAAGATTGTAAAGCGTTCAGCTTGTAACTGGGAATTGGAACAATATGGTCGGGTAATTCAAATTTTTTAAAACGAAGCAGAGGGGAGTAGGTGCAAACCCCCCCCCCCCCCCCCGCCCCCCCTACCCCCCCCCCTCGCCCCCCCCCCGACCCTACCCTCCCCCCCCCCACCCACATGTATAAAGTTGGATCCGTGAATATGTGTATAACGCAATCTCTGTTGAATTCTGGAGCCAAACATGCGAGCACAAACATGTAGCACCGTTGGCACTTACATTTCAATTCCAAGATCTTGACAGTAATGATGCCAATTATATAACACTGTAAATAAGTTCTGATATTATCAGGTGCCTCACATTATTATAGAGATTTTGTTTTAATATATAGAAGAGTGATGGAAATAGTCTTGCTGCCGTGAATTCCTTTCATTTCGTGATTTCGAGACCGAAATAATAGAACATTTAGTAGGCTGCCCAAACAAACCTCTTAAAAGCTAAGATTTGTACACAAATCTACCAGAAATCAAGTACGGTTATCTTATCTAACAATAGTCTACGCTTCCACAGTTAGTACACAACTACTTAGGGACAATCTATCTCTAGAAATTTTCCAGTGTGACTGTGTATTTTAGCTATCCGCATTTCGAGAACGCGAAAGGTAATTTTTGACCTGGGAGGCACTTTCGTTTTGGCGCTCTAAAATTTCGTAGTTTCAGTAGCCCAAAAAATGTTATTACAAAGTATATTTGTAGAGAAACATTGCTCTTTCATTGGTGTTTGTTAGTTAGTTTTAGATGACCCCACGCCATGCATACCAATTAGGTTGTTTGTTTACCTCTCAATTTAGGCTTAATTTGCGTTGCCCCCGTCTCACTCCTCGCCCAATGCGTTGTCAAATAAGCTAAAACTTTCAATTTGACTCAAATATTAAGTTTGTATCAAATTGTTAAATAAACCCATTTAATCCAATAACCAATGTGTCCATTCTCTTTCCAATTAAACTATACAGTGTTAGGATATTTCTTTGCCTATTTTTTAAGTGAGAATTTAGTAAGGTTGTATTGCACCGTGAAAACTGATGCGAGAGCGAACCGAGCAAAACCGTTTTTTTACAGGGCGCACCGTGCGTCCCAAAATAAAAATCTGATGGAAGTGAAAGTTATTTTTTCTAGCAGATAGTTCATAACTAGTACTATAATTCTGGTAAATTTTGAGGAATTTCGATTTTTTCATTTACACGACCTGTACCGGGCGATAATTACAGAGGCCCTCTTAAAGCACTAGCGAAACGGCCTTGAAAACGATGAATACGGTCCCCCCCAGGACAAACCATTTCAATGTCACTACGGTGTCAACGGTCCTGTTCTACATTCTCGTATTCAATATTTAAATGTCGCTATCAGAGTTTGAAAGGAAGGAGTCTTAAAAGTTAAACACTATTACTTATATCATTTTCTTGAAATCTGCCATGATACTCACACTCACTCTAATGTTATCAAATAGAGATAAATTTCGAGCATACACATGCAGATTATTTATGATGAAACTATTTCTTAGGTCTAGGAGCTCTCTTATCCAAGAACCAAATAATGAAGTTATATCTTCGGCAGTTTTACAGCAACAATACCAAGCTGTTTACAGCCTGTATGCGATATGCAGACATTCAACTGATTTATCTTCAACCGAAACCTTTATAAGAATGTAAAGTAACTGTTAACTTTTGTTAAAACATTAATGTTCATTAGTATTAATTTTAATTTCAATGAAACTACCTACAACCAGATCTTTGGACAGGCAACAACCTCAAGGCCGCTGCCTGATAAATTTATTTCGCTGACATTGGTCAAGTTAACGATGGCTGTATGTAAAAACCTTGCCTTAATAACATTTACGAAACGGAAGTACATGGTTTAGAAGATTGCTACGATTTACTTCAAAATAATGTGATATGATAGAAATTAATGCTTTAATTTATTTGTTGATATGATTCATGTAGATCGTTTGGAAAGCAACAAGTCTCAAAGGAGCGGCCTGATGAATTTATTCACTGACTTGGTTCAATTTACGCTGGCTGTATGTAAAGACGCCATGTCTATAAAACTAAAATTTGCGATGCGAATAATAGTGGGTGAAATATACTTGATTTTTTTTAGAACTAATAATCACATAGCACTGGTTAATTTCGCACTCTGATTGGCTATCGAACCGAGGTATTTCGCGTGTTATATTGACTTTTAAACAATGTGTGCGGCAAATTGTATCTTTTACGTAGATTACTATTTTTGTATGCCCCAAACTGAAACATAAAAAGTACGCGTTGCTTTCAAGTCATTGTCTGAAAACCAAAACAAATAGACGTTCTTTGAAAGTGAGATTGAAGATTTCCACGGCTTTAAATTCACTTTTTTTTAAGATTAATTGAGTCCGTTTGCCTGAGCGGAATACTTGAAACGGCAGACATCTGCAGAGTGAAAATGACTAAAACGGCGGATGAAATTAAACAGTAGTAACAGCTCTATAGTAAAAAGCCGACTTACTTTCACTCTCTTAGGGCAAATGTACATCAGAGAGATGCACCGCAAAAAGAAACCACAAACAACAAAGAAGTTATACAGCAAGAAGTTTCGAACAATTTCGAAATAGTACTCTAATTATAAACACTTTTCCAAGTTTCTTTCTTTTTTAGTGGATTAAAATAACATATCACAATTATGTATGCCGGTGTGGCGCCCCCCCAACCGGGGGCTGATAGATTAGTAAAAGCCACGTTACTTGGTAGGCGAAAAAGCATCAGAAAACCCACAATATAAAAAGAGCAGCCGTTGCTCAAAACAACAGAGAGGAAGTGAAAATGTTGTTCCCTGCGCGAAACACTTTTAATTATCGCAGAACCACGTTTCAAGTTTCTTCTTTCTTTTTTTTTTTTCTAGCTGCTTTTCAAAGTTAGGACATCAGATGTGTCTGTTCAACTTGGGCAGCAATACACAAATAGGTACGGCTAACCAGCCAATAGTCGTGGGATACACAAACACCTTCTGCCCGAGGTCTCCGTGTGGGTAATTGGCTGTGGGTAGGGTTCCAGTCTTGGGTTGCCGAGTTCAGTCAGATCATCACGGTTACATTGCAAAAGAATTACCCGAGGTGAACTTTGACCCAGCATGCATTGGCGGGAGGAAACAGTAGTATGTATCATGGCGATCCCGAGCCGCGAACGAAATGTCGGTTGATTGCACGTGATTCTCTGTACTTCTTATACAACGCACTCTTCCCGTTGATTAGCGAATCCGATCACTTTGTTTTAAGAAGAATGCCGTGAAGGTCGACTACGATTACAGCGTTCTTGTCATTCGCTCCAGAAGCACGCTGTATTTATTTTATAGAGCCCGCTCGTGCGCTGCGTTGGTCCGTCAGCCAAGACGTGCTTGGGTATTCCCTCGTCCACAGAATTGGTTCCAGGAACTTTTAAACAACAGAGTACTCGATCACTGGTGGAAGGAAAACTTCCGAGTTACTCGGGCTACTTTTGAGTTTATCTGCCAGCTTGTAGGGCCCGCAATACAGCGACAAAACACAAGAATGCGTGATGCTGTTCCGGTCGATAAGCGAGTGGCTGCTAGTCTATGGCGTTTGGCAACCGGTGAGTGCTACCGCTCATGTGGACTGATGATTGGACTAGCAAAACCCACAGTGGTTAAGTGCTGCCACGAATTTGTAGCAGAAATGTGCCGTCTTCAGGAAGAATTTATAAAGTTCCCTTCTACGAGAGCGGAAATAAGTAAAAAAATTGAAGGTTTTTCCACACAGAGCAAGATTCCAAATGTAGTTGCATCGATCGATGGTAGTCACATCCCGATAAAAGCGCCATTAGAGAATCACGAGGACTATTTTAACCGGAAACATTTTTACAGTTATCTAGTGCAAGGAATAGTAGACTCTTCTGGGCTATTTCTATCTGTTGCCACTGGGTTCCCTGGGAGCTTGCATGATGCACGAATGCTACGACTAAGCGATGTGTATTGGGCCGCCGAAGATGAAGATATTTTCATGGAGCCTACCCTGGACTTGGGAGGAACGGTAATTCGCCCTCTTGTGGTGGCAGACTCAGCGTATCCATTGAAGACCTGCCTTCTGCCAGTAATCAAGGATAATGGTGCCCTAAACCGAGACCAGAAGAAGTTCAATAAAGAGCTTTCTAAAGCAAGAATAGTTTCTGAGCACGCATTTGGCTTGCTGAAGGGAAGATGGAGAGTACTACTCAAGCGCTTGGATGAGGATCACAAGAGAATCCCGGACACGATCATAGCGTGCTGTGTGCTACACAACATTTGCATTATACAGGGGATGAATTTGACGGAGATGTCGAAGATGATAGCGATGATGATGATGATGACGATGTTGGAGTACCCAACCAGGCTGCGAGAGGTGTTCAACAGGCCATCGTAGAATTTGTAGCAAATCAGTAATTTGGCTGTATTGTATTGGATTACATTTAGTTTTACCAAATGGTCAAGTATGCAAAAAGTAGCTGAATCACCGGATGTTTTGTTTATTTAATAACTGTGAACTCAGACTGGATATACCATACATATCCTTCCCTGAAGAAAGAGAGAAAGAAAGAAAAACGAAAATGAGAAAGGGATACAGGACCATTTTTTAATGATTTTCACGCCTTTATTCAAGATCTCTATGAAAATACAAATGATGGCAACAATTAACAATCTGTTATTCACATGGACACTGTATATAAGGAACAAACCACGTCCATCTGCATTTTTCTTTTAAAACATCAGAAAACTATTACAATGATATTAAAATTAAACTTCTTGTTTTGAGTTGTGAATATTGTTTTCACATGATAATAAAATTAGAAAACACTTATTTTAGAAACGAACATCTCGCCAAGCCTGAAACAAAACTGTAACATGTCTATACTTAATGGAAACAATTGAAAATCTGAAATTTACATGGACCCTGCATGTATAGGCACAAATCCTATTCATCTGCATTTTTCTTTTAAAAAATCAAATCTATCATGAAATTAAAATCCGTAGTTTGAACTGTGGATATTTAAATAAGAAAACAGTTATTTTTTAGAAGAGAAAATCTCTCCAAGTTTACCCAAAACAGAAAGGGTGAATTCCTGGTGCCTTTGTTGGGAATCGTTCTGGGATTTCAGCAAAGTCTCAAACATCCTCTCATCCTTCTCATCTGCTTTTTCGATTGCTGCTTGTTGTGCCTCCATCAAATTGAGTATAGAAGTTTCTGCGTCACTGGTGTCAAGGACTGGGTCGCTTTCTTTTCTGTGGTTTCTTTTAGGTGGGCAGGCTGCATTTTTAGCGTCAGTTGGTTTTTCTCCTGCTCCTTCATTTCCTTTCTCCTTCACTAGGCTCACTACAACAGCTGTTGTGGGATCATCATCATGATTTAACTCATCACCGCCGGTCTCGCAATCTGGGTCGTCCGTATTGTCCTTTGCTTTCCTTTGCAATTTCGTTTCCTTAACGAATTTAGGATTGACCTTGTCGGATCCTGATAAGAACTCATCCATATCATCATAATACTCGAAAGTCTTACGGTCCCTTCCCGTTTTGTTGTTGTTGTCCTTGGCAGTCTTGTATTTGTCGAATATCGTCCGCCATTTCTCTTTAATTTGCGTTACGTTTTTCTCTGAGTCTATACCAGCGTCGCTGCACAAACTTAAAAAAATCAGTCATGATGCTTTCCCACACGTTTCTTTTTACCGTGGCTGCTCTTGGTTCCCTTTAGTCGTTCGTAATTGTCTCTGTACGCTGCAATCAAGCATCTCACTTCGGTGTTTGACCAGCTACAGCGTTTACTCTTCTCGGATGATTCTTGCGAAGTGTTTGGCGTCTCTGAACCACCAGGCATCGGACTACAGGAACGCTGAGCTTGTCCACCAGGAATAGGACTACAGGAACGCTGAGCTTGTGGTACATTTAGGTATGGGAAATGGGCTCCTTGATTTGTAAGATAGTAGGGTAACTGCGGTGCGTTAAATGTTGCCGACTGATTCTGGTAGTCACGATTATGTTGTTGTTGCCGTTGAAATAAATAACCATTGTGGTAAATTGGTTCTGCTTCCTCTTCAAAGTTTCTGTGATAAAGGAAAAATAAGTTGAAATGATTGTCCTACTGAACGAAATCAAATAGGGTATTCAAAAGACAGAATAAAGACAGAATACTCACAGGGATGCTCGAAAGCCAGCCATGTTTCTTGCCGTATGGTGCGATGCGTGGTGCGATATCCCCGCGAAAGGTCACACAGCGTGTGTTCCAGGATATGGTTTCCTGTAATGAGTTTTAGCTGCTTTGCGATTGGCGGAACTGCTTTTGTGGTAAATATACCATAGCTAAACCCTACGACTTGGTTCGGGAAATGTCATGGGTAATTCTTTTGTTCTCTTTGATGTATCCATAGTGATTTCCCGAAGTCAGTTTCACCATGGGATTATCGGTTACACACAAACACAGACTCCCCTAGGGAAAAATCTGACTTTCCCGTGGGCAAAAGGGCTAGTGGAACCGCAACTAATAATGTCTTATTCTGATTTTGAACTATATTTTTACTTACTAGGTTTCTGAACCATAATCAATTTCAATACTTGCCACATGATATTTTCAAGAAAAATACAAGGCTGGGGTGGCTGTAAGTAGAACGTTTTAAATCAAGACTTTAGATCTTACCAATTCAAAACGTTTTCCAGAGAAATAAACAGTTAATCAGGGCTATAACCAAATACATCCACAGCGTATTTCAGGTCATTTACATGAATAACAAAACAACTGTTAAACACAAATGATATAGTTAGGACAAATGATAGAGAGAGTGTCTATAATATACAGATACAGTGGAACCGATGGGCTATAAAAACACGGTGGTAGTAATAGGGTAGGTTTAAACTATGATACTAGTGCAGTATTTGTGATAAAAATTTCGTTTTGACTCTCCAGCGACTCCTGTTCGCAGTACAATATAAACACGGCTCAAGTGTGTTTTTTTGTAACTAAACCGAATTTTTTATTTAAGGGACTGTGCAATAATTATCAGGAGGGGGGGGGTTGGAAAATGGGCTTCATGTAGCCAAATATTAGGTATTATTAAAAACTGGACCACGGATATTAGATTTCTAGCCTTTTGATTGGTTAAACGGAGACAGTCTAACAGCTGATATACCAGCTCCGACAAACATGAACGCGTCAGCGAGAGAGAGAGCTGATTTTTGTTTTCCTCTCCGCAAGGAACAATGGCCGCCGGAGAAAATTGTTTCGCGGCAGAATTGACTGAAGACGAAGTAACATAACTGATAGAAAATGCAGCAAAGTTTTGAACGAAAAATTTAATGGGAAATGCCTGTAATTAATGTACAACAAATGCAACTGAACGCACACTAAAGGAAGCGCAGCCTGAAGCAATTTACGGTAAAATTCGAAAACCCGCAATACAAATCTGCACAAATTCGTTCAAAATGAATGAAAACCTGTTTACAACACAAGTTTAAGCTTAGCCTATTCAGTAGTTACCTTGTGTTTCGAAGAAGCTTGTCAATTCCAGCTGGACTAAGCTTTTAAAATCAGCACAACCTCAGTTAAATATCGGAGAATAAGCATACGACAGTTCGTCGAGCGTTCGTGATGGTAAAGTACAATCAAATATCACTTCACAGTGAAAGTATCTTCGAAGATCACTCTTTTTCTCTCCATCCATGTAGATATCGACGCTTTCCATTGCTTTTTACTTCAGTGAACTTGATTTTACTGGCTCAGTTTCGCTGGTTTCAACACAATTGATTTTGTAGTCGTACACGATTTGCTCGCCGTAAACAATCCGTTCAGCTGTTCATTCAACTTGTAAAATGAATATAATGTTCAGCGCCACAATTATTTCTGATCTTTCCATTTTAAGCTAAACCATTTGCACAATTTCCCAGAATATACGAAACTTTAGAAGACACAGAGCGAAGATTAAAATTCTGCTTTGCTCTCTTTTCATTCACTGTGCTATACTGACTGAACTGGCAGACCGCGCCAGACTTTTTGCCGCCGTTTTCATACAAATGATGCTTCATTTAGATTGAACTGAAAAATCACTCAGCCCATTGATAAAGCAATACCGAAGTTTAGTTTAGTGAGGTTTTTAATAAAACAATTATTCCATTCGCCCTTGTTGGATATGAGAGGATTATAGCCAACTCGCGCTACGCGCTCGTTGGCTATTTATCCTCTCATATCCAACGCGGGCTCATGGAATAATTGTTAAATACCCCCCCCTCCTAAAGGAGTGCATTTAGTTATTGCCCCCCCTCTAATCAGTCAGAAATTATGTACGACCCCCCCCCCCCCCCCCACCCCACAGTATACACACACCTTTATACAAGTAAGCTGCTACATTTTCTCTACACGCACAAGTGTGGATTAAAATCTTATAACAGAAAGAAGAGCTCCTACTGCATGTTTAATTGTTGGACATCCGCGTCTAGAACAAACATCACCTCCGTGGCGATGTTCAACAGAACCATAGCAGAAGGAAAAGGGCATGTGTGTTATTTTCAGGTCCGGTGAAGGCTTGCTAGGCCCGAAGGGCCGGAAAATTTTTCGGCCCCCACCTTATAAATAGGTATGGATTCGCCAATGTAATATGTATTTTAAATAAAATGTTAAGCCCCCCCCCCTCTTGAATAACTTATTTTACCTAGAGCCCCCCCCTCTCCTTGCTTTGATTTTACTTTATGCCCCCCCCTCTGGTTTTCCAACCCCCCCCTCCTGGTAATTATTGCACAGTCCCTAAGTGATTGAATGAGCTCTTGTTTGATTCCAGAAACTGGCCGCAAGAGAGGTGTTTGTCGTAACTATAATTAAGCGAATGTAAATCACTGACTCGTTAACTTTGTTTATGATGCAGAAAGTTGCACAACAACAGACTGGAGGAGTTACAGGAGGGTCTGTTTCGTGGCTTGAGGAATTTAAAGGAATTGTGAGTGAAGAAACGTTACTTAAAAAACATTATTAACACTTATAAATTTGAATATATTTTAAAGAACAAAGCCATATATTAAGAACGAATGTCGCTAAGGATGGAGCCAAATTGGAAATGGTCAAAATAAAGTTTCCTTCATACTTTGTGTGTAGTTAGTCCTTGGGGTGGAAACATTCATGATGATATTTGTTTCACTTCCTGCACTAACCTAGACTTGGGATCAGGGGGGGAAGTTCATGCCCCAAAATGTATTTTTTGAGGTATTTTTAACCCTGAAAACTGAGATTTTGTTAACTAATTATCTCAAAATGCAAAAGACTGGTTAAAATTCTGCTTACATCCTGGTATAATATCATCCTTCCGCTCCACAAAACTGGCACCGGATTTTCAGTTTGTTCTCTGGGGGCCCCCTGGCCCCCTGTCCTTTGTAAGGGGGGGAACCGCCTTTTTAAAAAACTGAAAATGAGACATCTTTGGCTAAAATAAAATCAAACTGGTATTCATATTTTGATCAAATTTGAAGTTGCAAATGAATATTTCGTCCTTTGTGAATCTTTTGGTACTGAAAAGTCTGCGGGCACTCAATTATTTTTTGCAGAACAAACAATTTACAATTCATACCCACGACAAAATGTTAATTTTCCGTCATTTTCAATGCCCACTTTCTGGAAGGTAAATAATGCTATTTGTAGCAACTTACCACTACACTGTTTCTCTATCATCGATAATTTGAAAATATTTCACTTTTACAGCTTACATGTAAGCAACGTCAGAAAAAAAAAAATGTTTTGAATAGCACATCCACTGGTGAAACTGTTAATTTATGCAAATAATAACACTCAAGTTTCCGGCCAAAAAAATCTAAAACTGAGTTGTGTAGTAAATTAAAACCACATAAATAAAACTTATAATAAACAATTGATGTAATGCATACCATTTATTAAGTAGTAACTTCAAGAACCACTGATCTCAGAGGAACGAGGAATCACGCCGAATATTATAATTCGTCGGTGCTTTCGTTATGTGCCACCGTGTTGAAACTATAGGTCTCATCCGTCGGAACAGCCCCAGAATGGTTTCCTTTTCACTGGTAATATATTATCTGGAATTGGTTGCAGCTGCTAACTATCATAAAATATTACAAACAGATCCACGATGGCGGATGCTCCACCGATATGATCGTTGCTGTCGCCGCCATGTTGGATCACTTCTTGTCAGGCCGTGATGAATGCTTTAAAAGGCAACCTCCTTGTTCTTTTAGAAATGTCCGATCTCTTGAGCTCCACAATCCCAGCTACAAATCCTGAGTTATTAAAATTTCTTACTGACGCCTTATTTTTTTAAAAAATAAACTCCTTTTGAATTGTTAAAACTCCAAGCCGGGACACTTTAAAAAAATTTGGCTCATGTTTATATTTTAATGGTGTCCGCTGACCCGAAAAAAAGAGCTAAACATACAATCGTCCCGGCCCGGCGAGGCGGGCGACCCCCCGCGCGTCCCGGTCCGGCTGGCTTATTTAGAGTTTACCCAATCCGCACATTACAATCCAAACAGTGATTGATACTGCAAAAGGATTTTAAAGGATTTATATAGTCCTCAGTAAGAAGAATTTATAAACCCTCTAGGATTTTGATAGATCCGGAGGAAAAATTCTGTGAACCTCAAGAGATTTCGGACACGTTCTAAAAGAACAAGGAGGTTTGCCTTTCTCAAGCATTCATAAAAAAAGCATTCATCCAACGGACTGCTTCCTGACCGCGTAAGAAGTGAGTGCAACTTATTGGCGGCGACAGCCATCGAATCGTGTGGAGCTTGTAATATTGTTGTTGTGGTAAGTTAGCAGCCTGCAAAAAAAGACCAATTCCAGATAATATTTCCAGTGCGCAATGAAAAAAGGAGGAACCACTCTGGCGGCTGTGTTCCTGTCCCGACGGAAATTGAGATAACTATAGTTTCAACACTGGTGTGGCGGCACATAACGAAAGCCACCGACGAATTAGAATTAAATTCGGCCCGTGGTGCGCCCTGTTATTGTTGACGTTGTGCTTGAATTCATACGTTCTCTGGTTGCCTCTCGGAGATCAGTGGGGGGGGTTGGTTCTTGAAGTTACTACTTATTAAATGGTTATTGCATTACAATTCAATTGTTTTATTATTAAGTTTTTATTTATTGGTGTGTGTTGGTTTTAATTGACTACACAAACAATCAGTTTTATATTTTTTTGGCCGGAAACGGGGGAAGAAAACTTGAGTTGAGTGTTATTTAGGGTAGTGATTAATTAGTGTTATTATTTGCATTAATAATTTAAATACTAACAGTTACACCATGTGGATTTGTGTGCCCATTCAAAAACATTTTTTTTTTCTCGAAGTTGCTTACTATCTGTGAGCTGTTATAAAAATGTGAAAATATTTTCAAATTATCGTATGATAGAGAAACAAGTTCTGTAGTGGTAATTGTTTATAAGTGTTTTGTTCCACATTTGTAAGTGGATTGGTTTAACGTGCTAACACAAATAGCATTAGTTATTTACACTTCCAAGGAAAACGTGGGCGGACGCATTGAAAAATGGACGTGTACACAAAATTAAAAAAATAATTATTAACCATTTTTGTAGGTCGTGGGTATATTTCGATCTATCATGAATTGTTTAAAATCTGTTTTTTGAAATTGTTTTGTTCTCGCACAATTCTGCAAACAAAAAAAAAAACTAATCGAGTGTGCCCCCTGCGGACACACTTTTCGCCCCGCGCCCCCCGCGGACCCTTCTCTTTTCAGTACCAAAAGATTTCACAACCCCAAAAGGACCGAAACGAAACGAAAAAATATATTCACTTTCGGGCCAACTTCAAATTTTGATCAAAACTCATGAAAGAATTACCAGTTTGATTTATTTTAGCCAAAGATGATCTCATTCTTCAGCTTTTTTAAATTTTTTTTTTTTTTAAAAAAAAAAAAAAAAGGCAGGGTTTTTCCCCCCCTTACTACAAAGGACAGGGTGGCCAAGGGGGGCCCCTTGGGGGCCCAGGGGGCCCACCATCCTTGGGGGGCAAACTGGAAAATCCTTTGGAGGGTGCCAGTTTAGTTTTGTGGAACCGCGGCTTAAAGGATGAATTAATTTATTACCAGGCCGAGATGTCAGCCAGAATTTTAACCAGTAGTCCTTTTTGCATTTTCATTTTGAGATAATTAAGTAGTTAACAACAATCTCAGTTTTTTGTCAGGGTTTAAATTTTAATTAAAAAATACCTCAAATTCCAAAAAAAGATAACATTTCGTTGCGGCTCCCCCATGATGTTAGAAACTTCCCTCCCCTCTGGATCCCAAAGTAAGGGTTTTTCCTAGTGCAGGAACCCAGTGATTGAAAACAAATATCATCACGGAACGAAATGTTTCCACCCCAAAAGACTAACTACACACAAAGTTATGAAGGAGATAAAGGAAAGACCTTTATTTTGGAACCCATTTTCCCAATTTCGCGTCCCTCACACATCCTACTCTTTAGCGCCACTACGTTATCTTAAAGTTTGCACCTTCCCCTGTCCCCACTTGACTCCCCACGTAAA
>MU827102.1:0-12772 GCA_029204205.1 Desmophyllum pertusum | reverse complement strand
TTTAAAATATAGACTGAAAATTTCGCACGCTCTGATTGGTTAAAAACCATGTTTTATCAGAGTATAAATCATAGAAAAGCGTGTTTTATCGTTTCGCGCGCGTAAATCTATATTTTAAAGCACATAAAGAAGCCAAAACCATGTATTATACTGTCATAAAACACTCCGGGAATTTGAGAACACTTGAGAAATATAGAAAACACTCGCCTGCGGCTCGTGTTTTCTAAATTTCTCTCGTGTTCTCAAATTCCCGTCGTGTTTTATGACAGTATAATACATGGTTTTGGCTTCTTTATTTGTTAAATATTAAAGAAAACTTGATTGTGTATTTATGAATCATTGATTGGCAAGTCGAATTCCAGAGGGCGGGGACGGGGACAGCAATGGAGGTCAAATGCCCCGTATATGCCCAGCCTCCCCCTTCCCTTCATTTCGGATAGGTTCATACATAAATACCAGAGTCAAAAACCAGAAAAATTGCAAAAATTGATAACTTAAATCCCAAATTAATTTTAAATTTCCAAAAGGTTATTGTGTTTTGGTATGCAATTAGTGTAAAAAAAACCTATAGGGGACGCATTTGAGCATAAAAAAATTAAAATTTTTCCCCTTTGTCAGATTAGGGACTTTGTGGGCCCCCAATAGATTATATATACAGTGGAATCTTCCAATTTCTCAAAGTCCTCCACAATCAAGGGTTTTTCACTGGGAAGGGGACAACCGTGAACTGTATTCCCCCCCCAATTGAAATTAAATATTCAATTTACATTTCCTGAGCTGGCTTCATGGAGAGCCTTTTTGAATTGGTTTTACTGTGATCCTTAGATACCTTTATTAAAATTTGGTATTAGCGCTGAAATTTCAGTTTTACCTAAAAAAACCGGCCCAGGTAAAAAAACGAAAAAGTATATAGTCCCGTTAAAGCTGAACTACCCGTTAAAGCAGGGAACAGGAAAATATTAATTTTGTCCTGTAAAAAGGAAAATTGAGAAAAAAAATGTCCCCTGTTTCCAACCAATCACATTAAAGTAATTTTCTCTCTTAATGTTATTTACAATCAATAATTTCAATTTACAGATTAACGGGCTATAAGTAAAATAATAGCCCCGAATTGTGAAAAACTGAAAAAACTTAGAAGCGGGCTTAGGAGAAGAGTCAAGAACAATGTTTGGGAAGTAAAGTACATTTTTTGAGGACCTTTGCAAAAAATTATGATTTTACTTTTTTGCTCATCGGCTTTTGGTTTTAAAAAGGCTTTATTCCAAGTTTTCATTTTAACATTTTTTCACGAGAGCAAATTAAATTTTCGGTAAGCGTTAAAACAAATCAAGACAGAGCAAGACCATAGCCGTATTTATGTTGGAATACGAAATTAACCAGTGTGAGACAAGATAAAAAAAACGCCAAAAATAAGTCGAATTTAAACTTCAAGACGAATTGAAAACAAGTTTTCCAGGTAATCGTATGGGCGTCCTCTGAAAGTGAAAGAGGCATAAAACTGGCAGACGCGTCCTAAGACAAAATTACGTCAAAGCAAAAATACAGGGACGCACAAACAAACAGAACGGAAAATAATGTCGTTAGCAGAAAACCTCGTGAACAAAACCCCGCAGAAGAAAGGTCTTCCTTTTGACGATTTTTGAATATGCAATTGTCAAGTTTTCCGGCATCTTAACTTACCCTTGTCACAGTTTATTAATATGTTCAATTTAAAGACGTTCATATATATTCAAAGGATTATCACGTGTTTCGAATCTCTTTTTTGCAAAATCATAATTTTGGTTTTTTACAATCTGGCACAAACATGTAAAACTCGATTCTATTAAAGTTATTTACTTATAGTTCTTATCATTTTCCTTGATTGTTCTTGTTACAAAATTCTGGTTAGATATTTCCAAAGTAACTGCGGCTTTACGTAAATAGTTTGCTCGCAATTTTGTTGTTAACATTCCGTCGAGATCGCGCGTTTATTGTTTATTGACTGTGTGAAATGCTAAATGAATTTTGCGAGCTGTTTATGCCCCCGATCAAATGTGTCGGTCGCATTTCTGAAAATTTTATGTAGTCTGTTTCTAACTATTTCTATTTAGTCTTAGTATGTATGAAATAGAGAAATGATCTTAATTACAAGTAACGCTCGTAAATCTTTGTTCCTTACATACATTTTCATCGTAATTTAATTTTCTAAAATGTATGTTAACTTCATGACTGATAGATGATATCTTCCCTCGTCATCGTTAAACCAAACAGTTTTACTTTGAAAACCCATTCAGTTGTTTTTAACTTTCAGTACCATCAGTGAGACATAATAAAAAATCAGTATATACGACTTAGAATTAAACTAAAAATTAAATTACAGATTTATCTTATAAAACGCCAGTTTCTCGGTGAAAACATGTAGATAAAATGTGGACTTACTGTATTTATAATATTTTTAAAATGCCACGAATAGAAACCATATTTATTATTCTAAAACAAACCTCCATACGCTACGCCTTTTTGAGTTATCACGACCGAGCCTTGGATAAAAAGCCAAACAAATGCTTTCTGAAAGGCAAATCATGATCATGCTTTTACTTTATGTAAAACTTAACATTTCTTTGGCATAGTATTACCTACCTTGAATGATAATGAATTCGCTCTCATGTCCATTATCTTCAGAACTGTTTAGACAAAATGTGAATAAGTAGTTTCATGGCCACTATCTCCACTGGTTCCAATAAAATATATCTGACCATTTTAATATTTAAACGGAGTCTCATGGCAACTTTCGATATGATATGTAATCTTGTTATAAATTATAGATTGTTCACGGCTCGTTTAATTATGCACGGTCCACAAGAATTAATTCGATGACGGAGAACTCGATTTTTCTGGAAAAAATACCAAAGCGAACTTAATAAATCTGTAAAATTGCTATATGTTGCATAAAATACCATTATGAGTACAGTGTTACTTATATTGACATGTATTTCTGATAAAACTGTTTACAATCAGAATTAGCAGGGGAAAAGCGTTTTGACAAGGTTATGATCAAGTATCTTTGTTTTATACCAGCTGCCATGCTTTTTTGCACAATTGCTTTTGACCTGCAACATATAAACATCGGGTCCCCAGCGGCCAAATGGTTATAAATAATAGGAACAATTAATAGAAGAGATGGTTCTAGAACTTGTTATGCTTGGTGTAGCGACCGCCATTCAGGGTAGAAAGGGACGCGAGAAAACTGCTGATGTTGCCTACTAAATGGTTATGAAGCCCGGCAAAGTTCTTTGTTATATGTTATTGTTTGCTATTTTGGGGGTTGACCGCGCACAAAACCTGACAAAATACAATAGTTGGTTACGTGTGTTCAAGGCAACTAACCAATAGAAACGTTGCGATTACGTAATCATGCATAGTGTATGAGCTCAAAACAAAAGATGTGCACGGTCATGGACCTTCCAACATAAATCTTGGCTACTTTGTTTGCTCCTTTGAAGTTCGCCGGGCTTCATAACCATTTCCCTCTATTGACTATGGTCTGACACAATTCACACAAATCCAACTGAAGAGTCCGTTTATTAGCAAGACCCGGGACATAAAGAATGCTAGGACCATTAGGACCGTGCGTAAGGACCTATAGGACCGACAAAGACTGTAACGTTCTCACTATTTCCGTGCGAAACTATTGCTTCGAGCGAAGCCAGACAACTGCGTAGCGTTCTGAAACGTTTCTTGCTCCACGAGGAGCTCCTAAAAGTCCAGTACATAATGAATAACATCACGCGATGCGTCACGCAAAAACTTAACGGCTGGGATAGCGTTACATGGCTACCCAAACATTGTAAAACGGTAAATGTTAAAGTGCCTACAACCCCAAAATCTTTTTTTGTTCCAAAAATATATACATTTTTCTGAGTAGAATGCCGAAAAAAAAATTATTTTTTGTAGAAACCGCGATTTTTTAAAATAAATTTTCAAAGTCCACTTGTAAAATAAATCGCATTCTCTCTAATTAAAAACATAAACCCCGCCCGTAGCTAGAAACCAGTCGTGGAGGGTTTTTTTGTAAAACATGGAATCTAGCACAATTCGTGACGGTAATTCCAGGCCATACAATCGCTCGCGAAACCTTGAATTGTTTGCTGAACTTTCCGTTCTGAGGCTAGAAAACAGGGTCCGCAAAAGAGGTGTTCCCGCAAGGGGTTCCTTATCCTGGGTGGCTTGGCTGGGAAAGAATGTAATCCAGTTTGTCTGTCTGGGAAATTTTTCTTCTAGGGATTAGACGAAATGACTAAGATTTAGTAAGTCAAAAACAGTGGCAAGAAAATGTACTCGAAAAGGTATATATTAAAACAATAATTTCCTTTCCACCTCACGCACGCACCAAATGCTTGAAGAACACCCCCCACTCCACTTTAGCCACGCCGCAATGGATAGAGTGGGTGGATGGGGGAGTGAAATTTGGCCTTGTTCGCGGAGGGTCGCTGGCTTGGGAAATTTTTGACAGGACCTCTCGGCTGGGAAATGGAAGTTTAAGAACATATTTCTCCTGGGTGTGACATAAACAGATATAAATTTTGCCAACAACTAGCTAGAAAAATTGTTTTTAAAAATTCTTATTTTGTTGGTCACTCAAACCCCTGACACGTTCCGTGGCCATTATGGTCCCTGATGAATTCTGACAAATTGACTCGTTGGGTGGTCCGGGTCCTGTTGAGTATGCGTGCAAAATTGAGAGCCGTTCTTTGCCGTTGCCGTTGGTTTTGCTCTAAGCACTTTCAGAGAATTTTTTTCCAATATTTACATGGTCTAGAGTTTTTGTCGTGAGTTGATCGTATCGGCGAGTCTGCAGCGAAGATTGAGTGAAGAATGAAATTAAGAGTTTGCGCGATCTTGTCTTTGTACAAAGAGACTTCAATTTGCTTCGTTCGGGTGTCCAGAATTTTTCGTAGAGGATTCAAGGTAATAAATTTTATTATTTGGCGTGAACCAAAATATTATCTTTTGTTAGCAAGGGCCGTAGCTAGAATTTTTTGAATGGGGGGGCAATGAAGCGAGTGCCGAAGGCGCGAGCGCGCTAGGGGGGTCTGGGGGCCATGGCCGCCCGATCAGAAAATTTTTGAAATCTAGAGGCTCGGAATAGTGCTATTTTCGATTCAGCATTCTCCATGAGATCAATTTTTGTCAAAAAATCAATCTCGATTAATGTGTCAAAATGACAGGTATTTTTAGTGCTTACAACAGCAATATTTCCGAGGTTTTTGTTAACTTGATAGCATAACCCAGTATATCGGCCATTAGTAAACACTAAAAACATTTTATTAGGTTTTATTTCGTGTGTAAAAGATGTCCTCCAGATTGGACATTTTTCCAGCTCGCAAATTATATTTCTCAATCAATCGTAAATGTTCAAGTTTAGATATGGTATAACCTAACTTACTTAGTTACCTAAGAAGTTAAGACAGTTTCTCGCCTCTTTCGTTCCCCATCATCTTGATTTAATATGCCGAGCAAAATCTGGGGAGATAGTAACGCAAGCCTTTGATAATGTTCAATCTTGTTTTTGATGAAAGACCCTCGGCGAATATATTTTTATATCAAGAAGGCGGCTGTTTGAAACGCGAAAAAAACATACGCAGTCTTTTCGTTTTTTCAGAAAGCATTACCCATTCTTGTGGGGGCAACTGCCCGCCCTTTGCCCACCCCGCCTAGCTAACGGCCCTGTGTTAAGATACATTAAGCGATTCTAGTGAGCACGGTGCTGGTTCAGACATTCCAGATATTCACCAATCGAATTCGTAATTTAATACTTTCAAACAGAAAGCATAGGAAACGCCAAGCATAATATTGCATATCAATGTATGTATACAATTATTGAAATTGAAATTTACTGAATAAAAGTTCAGGAAACATTACATGGTGTTGTGTTGCTATCCTTACAAAGGCCGTATCCAAAGGAGTCCTACGCTAACACACGGAGCCTTTAAAGTCGAGGCTGAGGTGTTTCAAGAACCTCAAGCGCTAATCACAAATCCCAAAACGGACGAACCAAGGGTCTCATTTTGATTGTGGTTAATTCACCCAGGTCTAATTATGTGTCAATTATTCAGTATTCCCCAAGTTGTTTGGCACAATCACAAAGCGTTGTAAAGTCTGAATGAATTTTGAAAATCCGCGCCAGTCACCTTCACGAGAACTTCAACCGTTTCTAGTGTCTCGACGAACTCAGGGCCTATTTACTATGGAGAAAACGGTTGTTCCACTGGTAGGAGGGTTACCCTCCTCCCCGAGTCATCTTTTACGCGAGCGATTACCGAGCCAAAACGTTGGCCCGTCCCCCAGGGTCACCCTGCCTTCAAAGCAGGGGGGGATAGAAGAGCCGGCCAAACTTTTTTCTTTGAGGACAATAGCGGTGCCGGGCAACAGAATCAACAGTGGCGAATCGTGTGTCCAATTGGGTTCAAGCCCCCGTTTTTTTTAAAAGAATGACGTCCAACCAAAACTTCATTGGTTTTCTAACCCCGGGAAACTTTTTCCCAAGCTCTGGCAGCGTAAGAAAAAGCTGTACTTCGTGTACTCCTGCAAACTACTAGCGCTGGCGGATTTTTGGCCTGATCTTTCACGCCGCTGAGAAAATATCTCGGCAGCGTGAAAAACAACAAGCGAAAAATCCGTTCTGAGCTGCAGTTTACATGCTACAGCGAGAGTCTTTTTTCGGAATATGGTCAGTAGTGCTAACTTACTGGAACGGGAAGCGGAAGAGTCGGAAGTGAAAATGTTTATCGTGAATAACACGAAAGCCGCATAGCCGAAATCAGAACAACAACGAAAAAACACGTCTTCGTTTTAGCGGAGCGGGAACAACAACCAAGGAAAAACACCTTTTTGTTATCATGCATACTAATTTTAGGTGTGAATTTCTTTGCCTGACAAGTTTTTTTTATTGTTAAATAATTAAAGTTCCCCCACGTGGGACAATGCCTCTTAGCAACTAGTGTCAGGGGCAGTGCTTACTTGCCACCACACTCGGTTTCCCGGCACCGCTATGTCCGTAATTATGCAACCAACCATTTATAAGGAGTTTCTATCTCCCCCCTGCTTCAAAGCGAGTGACCCTCCAAGGCACGCCAGGGTCACCCTGCCCATCACGAGCCAACGTTTGGCGATTTCTCATCGTAAACGGTTCAGCGTGCTATTTATAAAGAAATGTATGAAAAGTTCCCTCGCCCGGGGTTAGCCTTGGTATGGATGGCGACCCTCCTACCAGGGAGGCACTTTTCTCCATATAAACATGTCCTCAAGATAAATGGACAACAGGTTGGCTCTTTGATCGCAGACATTGAGCTTTAACATACAGCAATTTTAGCTAGTCCGCGAAAAATTTGAATTCTTAGGGACTTGGACTGTAACTGTACGATGTCGGAAACGGGTCAAAGATAATTCATTCGTTTGCATTCCGAGGTTCTTTCCTGAAACGTCCTAAACGGTGAATAGAATAGTATTTGTTGTTGCGCTCAATTATTTATTATTTTAGCTTGTTTTTATTTGACATTTTTTCTCTGACCGTTTTATCTACGACCGTTGTGCGACGTTTTCGGCTTCCAACCACATGCCATTATTAAATGATAAAAATAGCCAACAAAGCGCTTCAGAGGGGGCGTGTCCTTGTCTTTTATAGGCTGGCTCCGTGTTTAAGGGTTTGCAGGAATTTCTCGGGGTAAAGGCGTTTGAGGTCACGATAATTGATGTACATGTGCTTTTGGGTATTGTTAGATGAACAATGCTAATAGAGACGCACTCCCAAGACAGGTAGATGATCTGAAATGAAAATGCCAGGCGATGAAAATGTTAGCCTGCGTAGCAAGCGTTCCTGTGCGAACGAAGAGCTTTTTCCGCGATCGAAGAGCTTTTTTTGCATTTTGGACGCGCGAAAATTGGGGCGAGAGGGGGTTGGGAGGGGAGGGGGCGCATCCTCTCAAAACCAGCTCATTAATTCGGGTAATAAGATTTCAATCCCTGAAATTTTCTGAAGTTTGAAAAGTTCAGCTAACATATCCGAACCAGCCTCCGTACCCAGATGTCTCTCTTATTTCCAAGAAAATGGGCGCGCAAAGGAAGGAGGGAAGGCGAAAGGTCGCGCCCCGTCTTTCCCCTTGCCATGGTCCCTCGCGCTTTCGGGCTCGTGCCCAGTCGCTCGCCCAATCGAAAAAAACAAATGCGAAGTGCCTGAGGAGGAGGCTGTATCCGAACAGATACATTTTTTCTTAGCGTTTAAAAATAAACCATTTAACTGCACAAAAAGGCACAGTTATAACGTAAAAACGACGTTCCGACACCTACAGGAAAATGTTTGTCGTTGGATGCCCCTGACAAAAGCGACCTTTAGATGTGAACGGGCATAACTCTGACTGAAAATCAGACTGGGTAAGCCATTCTAGGAGGGTTACTTTCCTCCATACAAACATCACCTAAGCCTACAGAAGAACGGAGTCAGATTTATGGATTACAGTAATCCAGACGTAATGCTTCCAACCCATGAGAAACAGCAACACAACAATGATATGTGGGATAATGGAGTCGGGAATGAAGCACTTCGACAACAGGTCAGTGTCACTAAACGAATCACTAGTCTAGGCATGAGAGATTAGAGTCCTCTCTAGGGGGTCACAATCCCCCTCTCCTCTCCATTGGTCACATTCCCCATGAGAGAGGTCCTTACGCCTCTTCAGGGGTTACGATTCCCTGAAAGAGGTCCTTAGTCAGGGGTCACAATCCCCAACTCCTCTCCAGGGTCACAACCCGTGAGAGAGGTCCTTAGTCCTTAAGGAGTTTAGACTCACGGTTACCATGGCAACCCAAAAGGGGGCTTACTCCCCCATTCTGTGAAGTCTATGGGGCAAAGCCGAGTGACCTGTATGGGAGGCACTTCATCCCGACCCAATGTTTATTTGTGAATTTCAATATAAATACAATTACAGAAAGAACAAACCCAAGCCTAAAGACAAGGCTCAATCAGTTCATAAAGTGTCTTTGATGCAGATAAACGCACAAGTCCGAACAGCATTGGATGCTAACTGTAACATAACATATAAGGAGATCCCAATACCTATAATTTGTGGGATACTACTATACATGGACTAAGCATGGTCAAAATAGCTAGTAGCTGATACATAGAATAGGGTTCTATTGCTATTCGTTTACATACATGCTATATACTTTGGTATGTGACATGCTAAAGCCATAAGGAGGGATAGCAGGCTAGCAGCGAAGGAATGAGTGAATACGAGACTCATGTTTATTGATTGACAGTGAAATACTAACCGATTCTTATTGGCTCAGCCTACAGTTTGCGTGACTAACGCATGTGATCGCCACTGAACTTTAGACCATGCATGAAACCCTATCCTGTGTCTTATTGCATGTCACACAGCCACCATGTGATCACTCCTGCGGTTGTCCTTAACTAAATATTATGTTGACATAAATTGGTCTTAAACGATAGGTACACGGTCAGTGTACTGGAACGTTTTAAATTCAAAATGGATTATTGAAAAACAGAAACTTTATGTGACATGTAATTTACAAGTTTAGAGAATACCGATGAAAGAAACATATCGTCACTTACAATTCAGTATACAGCACTTAAAAGGAAGGCAGACGCAAAATAGGTACCTTCGATAGACTCGATAGTACTATTCAGGACTGGTAGCTGGGGCGTTGTGGGTGTGGCGCCCAATAACTCTTGGCATGGAAGGCTGAACATAAATAGCAGAAGCCAATTTCACGGCTTGCTGAAAATATGGGCACACTTTTCTTCCATCTTCGAACGATTCGGCTGAGGTTTAGGTCGAATTTATCGTTAAATTCAGCTAAGATTATCAACAAATCTACAAATGGCAGACATTCGATTAAAGATGTTTTCAAGCCAAATGACTGGATATTTGGATGAAAAAATGACTCGCTTGATGTTATCTTTTGTCGATGAAGACGATAGTGTAAATACGTACCACTAAATTCAAAGCTGCGGTTGTTTTGGTTTATTGGATGAACCAGGTGATTCAGAATTAATTTTCAACCTACATCACTATCATGAACATCACATAAAAACGCCAAAAAACATATTTACGCCAATGGAAACCTAAAAATAATGGTCCAGTTTTGTTAAAAATTACTATCCTAGTGTACTGAAGCTATAAAAGGAATGCTGTCATGAATTACCCATGCAGAAGCTTTTGATCTCAATTGAAAAAGTCGGGCTGACCTTTTCAAACTCTGACATTGTTTTCTGGGAAAAATCGATAAACTGAGCTAATTACGGTTAGCTCTACCTTCAGCGATTCACTTAATATTTTCCTCTTGACGTGCTAGGCGTTTCGTGTGTGAGCGAAGGTACCGAGTCATAATTTTAGTGCCGTTTTTGACCAAAAATCAGCAAAATCCCCGTGATAGTGCCTCTTTAATTAGCGAATTATAATTTTTCAAAAATTTCCTTTCCTTAGAACCGTCGGTCCTCAATAAGCCAGACCTCACTACCTCCACAGCTCGTGGGGGTGGGGGGGGGGGGGGGGGGGGGGGGGGGGGGGGGGCGCATCCATTGCTCCCCTTTTACGGGCCTGCTTCATTGTGTGGTAAATCGAATCGGTTTTGACTTTTCGCGGTGATGACCAATCTCGCTTATCATAGTCTCTGAGAAATCAACAGATTAAATGGACGACGCGTCCATGGCCTTGTTTAAAGCCAGTTTACGAAAAAATCCGTTGTCTGTCTTGGAATTTTTACCATTATCACACTGAGTGCTTTGTGTATGTGTATTTATCCATCATCATGTAAGATAGAGAATTAAATTATTTATTGAAACAAATTATTGTTTATCTTCAGTGAGGTTAACTGTGATATTTGAATCACAAAACTTTTCGGATCAATAAACATTTTACCGTCCCAACATTTTTCGATTATGTATATTTAGGTAAATGTGCAATTTTAAGCATTTTAAGGTGGCCCGCGGTTATTTATTGGAGCGGAGGTTCCCTTTTTTAAAATTACTTTTCGGCAGGAAAGCGTCACACCGATTTCTCTAATTTTTGGTATTCAAAATAAGGAATCTTTAAATTTTAGAAGACTTTTAATTTTAGGGAAAACGAAATTTAAGATTTAGAGATACAAGCGCTATTAGAAAACTTTGTTTTTTACGAAATCGCGAATATTTTCATAAAACGAAGAATAGATTTTTTTATAATTACGTTCGATAAGTTCCAAGACTTCAATGTTTACTGTGAGCAAGTTTCGCGGGGGGGGGGGGGGCAAAATGCGGCTGCATAGAAAATTGCTGCACAGATTCACTTTCTGAATTTTTACGCTTCAAAATAATATGCTCGTGTTATTTGCTTTCATCTTGTCTGCAAGCAACGCTTCAATAATGCTAAGGATCGCACCTTATTGTTAGAAAGCTTGATACACCTAAACCTAATTAATCGGAAAAGATCGGAAATTCCCGGAGTAAAAAGTTAATAAGCAAATGAAGAACGAAGATGTTGTTATAGTGCGTAATTTGTGAATTTCCCAATATTCAACGTTTGTTCCGATCTTGTGAAAAAACTACCGATTTGTTTTCCCGTATTTTGTTAGTATCGATAAAAACGCGCAGTCATATATAGGAAACAAAACGACCTAAACTTCGCCTAAAAGTTTTGGGCGTGTAGCCTCGACGAAGCTCGGCCGAATTAAGTCGTCAAGTTAGCTACTTGCCTGTCCTCGCATTTTTACAAATGCTAGGAAAACCCCTCGTGGTTTCCGTCAGATTATTCAAACTTGCCCTCGCGTTCACAGGAATTTAATTTTGTCACTTGGGAATTACGGATGCATCGAAAATTTAATGATAATGACACGATCAATGACAATTCCAAGGAAATTTTCGATGATAGCCGTAAATTCCCAAGTGACAAATAAATTCCTGAAGCGCGGCAAGTTTGAATAATTTACGGAACACTGAGGGGTTTTCCTAGCATTTTGTAAAATGGAAGACATGAAGGTGCAGCTAAATTGACGAAGCCACATTATCCGAGACATTCATCGACGCTACACTCCTGACACCAGGGTTAGGCCGTTTGTATATATGCTTTGTAATTTTTATCATACTTTAGAATAATAAGCGGAAAACAAATCGGTAGTTTTTTCAAAAAGTCGAACAAACTTGAATATCTTTATGAATTCACAAAGTATACGCACATAAAACATCTTGTTCTTTCATTCGCTTATAGCTTTTTCCTTGGAGTTTTCCGATCTTTTTGCCGATTATTCAGCAAAGTTTTTAGATAACATTAAGCTTTTCGCAATGATAAGGTGCGATATAATAGATTATTTTAGCGTTCTTTCGCAACAGCTGAAGAAATACACAAGCATAATCATTTTGAAGTGAAAATTAAGTAGTGAACCTGTGTAGCAATTTCTGTGCAGCCGTGTTTTGTGGAAACTTGCTCACCCCCAAGTAAACCTTGAAGTTCTTGGAACTTATTGAACGTAATTTAGAAAAAAAATCTAATCTTCGTTTTATGACAAATATTCGCTTTTTCTTAAAAAACAAGGTCTTTTAAATAACGCTTTGTATCTGCACTTTAATCGTTTTATTCCGATTGCCCTAAAATTAATCAGCCTTTCTATTAAAATTTGAAGATTCCCTTGTTTAGTGATTACGCAAAAATTACCGAAATCGGTTAAACGCAACGCTTTCATGCGGAAAATAAGTTTTTAAAAAGGGAGCCTCCGCTCCAATAAATAACCGCGGGCCACC
>MU827101.1:0-12821 GCA_029204205.1 Desmophyllum pertusum | reverse complement strand
GACAGAGTGTTTGCCAATCTGAGCTATTTGGGCGATCTGTAAGTGATGCGTAGCGCAACGCACTACAAGACTTGCGGTCAATATATACTCATATGAAAATGAAACATAAATTAATTATTTAACTTAAACAAAAATTATTAATTATTATCGTCTTACGTATTGCATTACGTAATTTTGTAGAGATTTGTCTTCAAACGCCATTACATTTCTACCTGACGGAGTGTGTTAGCCAATTCTGAGAAATCTACAGCGGCTGTAAGTGAAACTTAGGCTCACCGCGATGCCAAACATTGCATGGCGTTAATATATACTCATTGAAAAATAAAACATAAATTTAATTAATTATTTAAACTTAAACAAAATTATTTAAATTAAACAAAATTGTTAATTAATATCCGTCTCACGTATTGCATTACCTAATTTTGACAGATATTTGTCTTCAAAACAAACATTACAGTTCTACCTTACAGACGTGTTTGCCAATCTGAAAAATCTAGCGCAATGAGTTGCAAACCTTACATGGGTTAATATATAGTCATTGAAAAATGAAACCTAATAAAATTAAATTTAACTTAAAAGAAAAAACAATATTATTATTGCCAGCGTCATTCCAAACTTAAGGTCATTAGCATAACTTAGCATACACATTATTTAGTATAAAGGTAAATGAAGGAAAACCAGACAACATGGTTTTGATTTGCTTTTATTCGGCTTAGAAACGATGTATAGCATGGTGAAATAGGGTGGATTTTATCCATGGACGTTATGATGTTGAGATAAAACCACCTCAAAATGGTTCAATTTTGTGAGCATTACACCATAAGGGGCCAAACGAAGGGCACAACTCTTTAAAACTTCTCGTATGGGCTTTATATACTTATAAAAAAATGAAAACTAACATACTAGGTAGAGTCATTATTGTCCTTTTCCTTATTGGCAGTTACCTAATTTTCTGCAGAGATTTGTCCTTTTAAACGCACATTTGCATTTCTATCTGACTGTGTTTACCAACACTGTTTTTAAATCTGTGATTATTCTATCCGTGACATGGTGACATGAAACACAGCGCACTGCACTGCAAACCATGGATGGATGTTTTAATATATTTATGAAAATTAAGCAGAATGTCCACAATTCGATATTTAAGAATGTAAAGTGGAGGGAAATGCATCCTCGCTGTGTGTGCTTGCAAAGATGCCTGAAAAAAAATTCGGGGCTTCAACGGGATTTGAAAACCCATGACCTCCGCGTTATCGCCGTGCGATACTCTACCATCTGAGCTACATAAAGCCACACATAGCTTATAGGAGCTTGAAAGAAAATTGTGGTTTATATATATTTCTGATTTTTGCAGGCTCTTAGGCTTGTCTCCGCGCATTGGTTTTGTAGAGGAAAACAATATATCCCCATTCTCGTTCTCCAGATCCTCCGTTTCTTTTGGTCACGTGGTTGGGCGAAACGTAGGCTCTGGTAACGCTGACCAACACCGGATGTCGCTGAAATTCACACGACATCCGGTAGGCGCAATGCCCCAAGATGTATTCAAACGACATATAAATGTTTCAACTGCGCGTGCTCAGTAATAGGACAGGCAAAAGGCTGGGGACGACTCCTTCCTGGAAAGAAGTCGGACGACGAAGTAAAATCGGACTGGCCAGCGGAAAGCAAGTTGAACTTTGGATGACTATATTCGGTTTGAAGACCAACAAATAAATCAGCCCTAGCATGCCGTTTCCTTACAGAAGAAAGATTGACTCTTGGTGTTTTATCAACGGGTGTTGGAACGTCTCGTGTGTCAATTCTGATCGAGGTATTGAGTGCCCAAAATTATAAACATGCTGCTGTTTTTTGGGACGACGTAAATCCGTCGGATGATTGTTCTGTTGAAAACCTGATTTCGATCGTCGTTTTATAGACACTCGATTAGGACCGCTTGTTTGAATGAGGTTGATTTCATCATTAATTCAGTGGTAAGCCTCAAACACTCGGATGTTAATAGAAATCAGAATTAAAAGCTGTTGTTGCTAATTGTTATTGGTGCTGTTATTGTTACCTATTGTTAAAAATTTTGTGTGTAAGCTTATTTACTACTGTTGGTTCCTTTGTATTGCCACATTGATTTCCAAGTACATGCCTTACTCGCAAGATTTATAAATTTTCCTTTCTTAAATTTTAACAGTTAAAGCCAGTAAAAAAGTTTTATCCAAGGGTAACAGGGGTGATGAGAAGTTGATATTTGAACTGCATTTTAACTGAAAGAAAAGTTGACTGCAACTCCCCTGACAATTTTATTTCTAACTTGTTTTTAATATTAAGATTAATTATTCCGATTATTGTAAAGCGCTGTTGATCAGTATATTTAAATAGTGCTATAAAAGTGATTAAATTAAAGAGAATATTAATTAAATTTGCCGACAACCCAAGAAGTCAGATAAAATTTATGTTGACCAAGTTCTTGTTCAAAGTAACAGTAATCAAGGCTGCTATAGACAACATTATAATAATATTGTCTATAGCAGCCTTGATAACTGTTTACTTTGAACAAGAACTTGGTCAACAATCAATTTTATCTGACTTCTTGGGTTGTATGCAAATTTAATTAATCTTCTCTTTGTGCAATACCATGCACAAAATGTACTGTTATGGTCTGGTTAAGAGCTTGATGTTCACTGACTTATGTGGCATGAGTTGTAAGTTCTTTGTTACAGTATAGTGGAACCCTATCTTACGACCACCTCACTAATACGACCACTTTCTTTTGTCCCGAACTAAAATTATAACTAAAATTATGTCAGTAATTTTTTTATTCCGATAATACGACCAGATTTTGGTGGCCTGTCGGTGGTTGGATTAACGGGGTTTACACTGTAATTTGCCTTGGGGTTTGGCATGTATGTGTCAACTGGAGATACAGTGATTCACGGCCCACAAGCTTCTAGCTTTAACACAAACCGTGTATAAAATCAAGTTGATTTATTTATTCACATTCAGTGGGGTGGGTGAAGTTAAGATGGGCATTTCCTTGCTACAAAAGTCAGGGAGTGAAGGTGGGTCTGTTCTTGCTCAAAAAAATTTGAACAAAAAATTTTTCAAGGGAATGGAGAGGGGATAGCTCCCCAGGACCCTCCCTAGGATCTGCCACTAACATTGGTCTCACATACACTGCAACAGTTTTTTCAGCGAAGACATAAATAAATGGAAATTGAACAGTATCAGAAACTGAATTATTTGTATGACATAAGCAACAGTCAACATGCTCTTCAGCCTATTATGTGACAGAATGCTACACAATCTTGCAGGTGTTAGGTACTGGTAAGTCCTGTCCAGTTTTGTACTTCACAAACACTGCAGACTGCAAACAGGTTTGTAAGTGAAATGATTGGAAGCCCGGGGTGGGGGGTACTCTCCTATATAAGCTTATATATGTATGTGCAGTGCCAAAGGGTATGGTTTTTGAGCCGTTTTGGTCCAGAAAATGGGTATAGATTTTGAACATTTTGGTCTCAAATAATGGATATATTCTCCTACTTGTTCTGAAATAGGGCAATCTAAGGGTCAGGTCTTGAAATAGGGTAGGGAAAATTTGCTATTTGCTGCGGTTTCGCAGAATAGCAGCAAATGTACGTTTTCACGGTTCGCCGAAGATTCGACAGTTGTCATGGCAACATCAGAATTGAGGATCGTGTGTTGGCGGGATTTTACTGGGGGAGTCATTCTAGCACTGGCGCTGCTACCAACATGTGCTAATTTTATTTTATTAAGTATTCTGTATACATATCATTTCAGATAGCCTGTCTAAATAGTGCATTAGTGTAGCTTATAACCTCTCTCCCTCGAGGTTCTTATGTGCCTGGCTCTGCATTCGGAAGGGATCAGGTTTCCTCCTAAAGTAAAGGGTTTTTTTCCTGGCGGGCAGCAGGCATACTAGTTTTCTAATGTATTTGTACAGTTGTGTATGCACTTATCTGAAGTTATCAATAAACGGGGGCTGTTCCTCACTAAAGGCTGGGCTACGCAGCTAATCCGGCGCAGCAACCAGTACACCATTTACCAGTGGAAAGTTGTGTTTTATTGATTGATGTAGGGAATAGGGAAAATCACATATTTTGGTCTGAAATAGGGTAAGGGTTTGAAGAAGTGCGCCGCACACCCCCACCCAAATTTTCGGGGAGTACCCTCCCTCCCGGGGATTGGAGGAAGCAAGTGGAGGAGATAAATATACAAGTAAAGATGACAACAACAAAAACAGTCTTTTAATGTTACACTCTATGCAAGAACATGATTGATTATTTATATAATATGAATCATGATTAAAATATGCCAGTTGCTTAATTTTAGAGCAAATGTTGTATACAGCTGTATGATGTTGTTGAAAATATAAAACAACATTGAGAATGAAATTCTCAAACTCATTAATAATTCATCAAGTTAAAACAAAGGAAATTATACCCCCCCCCCCCCCCCCCCCATCTGTTAGAGAGGCTGGTAGGCTTTCAACCACAGAGGCTACCCTGGTATAATAGTGACAGGGAGGTGCAAATGAGGCCAAATTATTGGACCCCCCAAAAGTCCTATTAGGTTAAAAACCAGACACCCAAAAAGTCCAACAGCCCAGAATGTAACCCCAAAAAGTCCCTTTTTTCTCTGAATTTAAAAAATAAATAAATAGAGTTACAGACAGTTTTTGGGTCCACCCTTCTTTATTCGTTCAAGCATATGTATGTCAGACTGCAGTCATTCTTTGAAATTGGGGAACGATACATTTTTGTTCAGGGAAACAACAAACGGAACTCTTGATATGAGAACCGTGGGTTACTCTTTTTGTAATCCCCCACCCCCTCCCCCAAAAAGGTTCTTACCAAAATCTTTCACCCCAAAAAGTCACCACAAACCCCCCTGGGCTCACTAAAATCACTGTTTTTTTCTGGGTTTTAAATTGTGGGGAAGGTGCGGAAGAGGGGGGGAGGGAGTTCTCAAATACAGTGAACTCTCTCTAAGGCAGACACCCTCAGGACCAGCTCTATTCTGCCTAGAGAGGTGTCCACCTTACAGAGAATTCAGTTGAGACAAACAAGTTAAATTTGGCCAGGATAAGCCAGCCAGCCATGTCTGCCTTTGAGAGGTGTCCGCCTTATAGTGGTGTGCGCTTTGAGAGAGTTCACTGTATAACTCAAGATGATTGGGGGGTCTTGAAAAAATATTTAAAATCCAAGGGGGGCAGGGAAATTTTTTTGGGTATTGTTACATTTCCCTCCAGCCCACCCTGTATAACAAATCCAGGCGTAGTCAATCGATAGAAATCGATATCGGAAATCAATCGATACACTCGATATCAATCGATATCAATCGCCGATTGCTATCGATTGATATCGGTAATCGATAACAATCGAACTCACAGAAAAAAAAATTTATCGATTGGCAAAAATCGATAACAATCGATAATAATCGATAATAATCGATAACAATCGATAATCCAAAGGAGTATTTGTTTCAAACATATTACTGAAGATGGCGTGGCTCGTCCAGGCAGAGTGTTCATCGCGTTCACTTGGTTTTCTGGGATTTAAAAGATTTGAACATGTCCATTCATTCGAACCCTTGTTTTATGGCGACGAAAAACACAGAAAACTGCTTCTTCTTTTGCATGTATTGTTCCTGGTCGATATTTATGGAGCCAAAGTGATTACTGCTGTGCTACTGGATTATTTTTTATTTCTTGCTTACTCTGTGATTTTATTCTTACGTTTCTTTTTTAATGCGACTAATTAAAATCACAAAAACACTGATTTGTTGTTTATTCTGCTTCATCTTTATGGCGTTGCTATAACAAGACTAGAGGTTGCACGCCGCTACTTTGCACACCGCAACTTCTTCTTCCGGTATTATGAACTGCGCTGAAGATCGATAAAAAGACCAAATTGTTCCTGTTATTGTTCCTATAAGTATTTTGTTGATTGTTAAACTATTGCATGCTATGCTATGATGATTGAATGACTCAATAAAACCATACAGACAACATTGTGTCAATGATTAACTTGTAAAATGACAAAAAATCATTTCCGATAACAATCGATAACAATTGATAAATTAATGGCTCCGTCAATTCCAAGCCCGCTCATCCCCCCCCCCCCCCCCCCCCCCGGGCATTTGTCATTTTTTGTCAGAAGGTTGAAAATGCCCCACGGTGGGGTCAGCTTACATGCACAAAATCCCCACGGTGGGGCTTCAGGAGCAGTGCAAATGCCCGACCCATGGGACAAGTTCAAAAACTTTTTTGAGAGGATCAAGGAATTTAAAAATCTAAATTCCAAGCAGAACTATTAATGATGGACACTATAATTGTTCACAAATACATAGCTCTTTATTTATACCTGTAATCATGATTTTTGGAACATGGTGTTGAAGTCGAGGTCGTTCCGCCATCTTTGGTTCGCACGTGGAAAGCAACGGTACAAATGTTTGGACATGTGGGGTGGGGGTGGGCTACGGTACACTTGAAAAGTGTGGGACTCAAAATATCAACTCAGTTTTTATATTTTTCTATCGGGGGCAATCAGGAAATTTTAAATAAGCAACAAAACGTGTACGTCTTTTAAAATACGAAAGATCGCGTTGCCTTTGACAATGCCCCACCCCCGGGCTGCCTGGTTATAGCAAATGCCCCACCCTAGGGATGGAAAAGTTGTAAAATGCCCGACAAATGCCGGGGGGGGGGGGGGGGGTGGTCGGGCTTGGAAATTGACGGAGCCATAATCGTTATCGATTTCTATCGGAAATCGATATCAATCGAACTCACAAAACTTTTTTTCTTATCGATTTCTATCGAATTGATATTGGGAAATCGATATCAATCTTCGATTTGTTATCGATTGATATCGATTATCGGTTTATCGATTGACTACGTACGCCTGGAACAAATGAATGGTCAGACATGTTAAACATTAGTATTTCCTGAACTATAAGAGGTGACATTTAGAACTTCTTATACTGATCAGGATCTAATTTCCTCAGGGAAGAGAGAGAAAAATCATAGGAATAAAGGAAATGGCAACTAAGATTATATAAACAATAATGTTCTATTTGAAAATAAGCAGTGCCAAGGGCTGTACATTATTATTCTGCGTGTACTAATAATGGCAATATAAATCACAGTGAACTGTATGTTAATAGGTTACATACCATTTTTGTTCAAAATTCCACCAAGACCAAACTGAACAACAGAAGACTCAATTCTAGCATAAACAGAGTACCTTTCAAAAAACGCAGTCAAATAGCAGAAAAAGGGATCGGCTTTTTAGGGACGTGATACATTGTGTAACAGTCAAATGTTGACGAATTTCTTGATCTTGTATTCGTATTTCTACCGCAAAGACTGTCCAACTTTGTAAGGTCTTGTAGCGAAGACAAATTTCCTTGGGAATGCATCGTCTGGGCAGAACTGGCTGATCGTGGTTTATAACGTTCGAATTTTAAACAAATACCCTCTGTTTCTTTGCTACAGCCAAGCAACAAAATAGTGTGCAAGAACAAAGCAAGCGATCGCAAGCGATCGATACATTGTGAGCCTGCTCGGTAAACTACCGCCTGCTCGCGCGCGATCGCAGCCAAGATATACGCGGGCGCCATTTTTAGAGGAAACCGGAAGCAGAATGCCGTGCGCACTAGTGTGTTATTTTTTCCTCATTACGCATGCAGTTTTCATCAGCCAATCGAAAAATTCGTAATTTTTTCTGTCCCCAGAGCTACTGGTCACAACATTTAAAAAAAACCGCGTAGCTCTGGGGACGAGAATGAATATATCCATACTTGTATGCGCATGCTCCATGTTCCCTTGGTTTCAGCTAGGGTCTATATTAATATTCAACATAATGCTTAAGCCAATTGCAAATTTCATTCCATAAAATATGGAGCGAAATACGGAAAGACATCCGCAAAGGACGCCGTAAACATACGTAGATTCTGTTGTGCAATTTTCGGAAGTCTTTGGTTGAGCCATATGCTAATTAGAGAATTGTTTGGTCCTTTAGAGATCTTTCTTACAACACGATTGTACATTTGTCAAATGCCTTATGTTGTTTGAAGAATTTACAGTATCTGTAAAGTATCGCGAATTGTGGTTTTAGTTGTTTAGCAAAATAATAGCGTTTCGTTTGATTCATGAATATGTCCTCATTTGTAATAATCTTTGAGCATTCTAGTCTGAAGAGGTCTAGAAGTAAAACAATAAACAACTATTGGATAAGGCTGAGCATGATAGCGAGAATTGTGAAGGCCGAGGTTTGTGTTAACGTTATCTACCGAAGCAGAAGGCTGAGGCGGATTACACAAATCGGGCCGGGGCCTTGAAAATTTCGCTATGATGCGAATACCGAATCCAATAATTTGTTTTTATTATTTCATTTAAAAAACTAAATCGTTATTTCTGGCTTAACTTTGCAGTGTTTTTATAGCTTTTTCCTTCGAGGTTATGGAGTATTTTAATTTATTTTTCGCTGCCGCTCTAAAGCTTGTTTTCACTGGCAAACGCAAGCACAAGCGCAAGCAACATACGAAGACGCAGTAAAGTGTTGATATGTTCCTAAACAAAAGGAACTGATCATCAACGCTTTACTGCGTCTGCGTATGCTGCTTGCACTTGTGCTTGCGTCGCTAGTGAAAACCAGGCTAAATGAAGCGAACAACGCGTGGGGCACGTGTACAAGACGTCAATGAACATGTCTGTAGGTATGATACGTAATTACACGCATAAATCCTAGTGTCTGTAGGTATGACGCGTAATTACATGCACAAATCCTAGTGTCTGTAGTTATGACGCGTCAATTCGATGCCAGCGTGAATTAGCTGTATGCTCGCAACCAATGGGAATAGGAGATAGTGAGCAAATGTATAATAATATCAATTAACTTTTCAGCAATTATTTGCTAGGTTTCTGCAAAATAACAAGATAACTTTTGTATCAAACGAGAACCTTTACAGGGACCACCGGCCTTTTTTTCCTGTACGTATTATGAATTGTACGTCTATCTTTTAAATATAAGAGAAATACCGTGATTTATTTTTTCTTAGCGGTTCGTGTCCCAAATACTTGAAATTTGATTGGCTAAAGCGCGCGCGATTTAACGGTCCATATCCTACAGTACGGACCCCCGAGTTACGGACCTGCTCTAACGGACGAAAGCTCCGACCGCTCCCGCAAATTTTTCTCAGTTAAAAAAATGTACTTTAATTTTTAAAAACAAGCCGCCGGCTACTTTTAAATGCCTGCTAAAAATTTATTAAACAAACCAAAATTGTAATTTTTTCGGATAGTGAAAAAACTATTCATTTGATAGTGAAAGCGAATTTTATTTACCCCGAACGGAGGAATGAAGAGCAAAACATTTACAAGAAAATCAAAAACCATTGGCAGTCACCGGCATACATAAGAAACTCGCAACTTTCCAAGATTTTATCGAGGCACAAAGACCAGAAAACACGAAAAAGAAGACGGGCCTTATGACATGAACCATTTGGCAAGCGATTTTGTGCCACTCTATCGGAGCAAACAAGGATTTTGACACTAGAGAATATTCCCGCTACTTGACCTGAAACGTCCTGCTGTGCAGATTTTACATTAACATTCGAGAAAGAAAGATGGCGGGTTGTACGAGCCATCATTCCCCTGACATCCTTTGACAAGACCCTCTATTAATACCTAGCCTGAGATCAGGCTCCTGAAGAAAAATTTGCGAGCGAAGCGAGCCGAGTCGCTGCCTGGGGCGCATGAAACGAAAGCGACGCACGCTTTCGTTCTGCAGCGACTGGCTCGCCTTCCGCTCGCAACTTTTCTTCAGGGAGCCTGATCTCAGGTACTTAAATACCAAAGTATTTTGCGCGGTTTATGGACCTATGCGGGGAAAAGCAGATCTTAGCAAGCGGCTATTGTGGAATACCAAACAAAGAAAATAGGGGGTAACCACGCATTGTGCAGCACGATAATCAGGCTTCAATCTGGAAAAACCATGGTTCACTTAGCATTTTCTTGAAAAAAGAAGAAAATATATTTCTTCAGCAAATTCCTTTTGAATTTGCCTTTACAAACACAAAAGCAACACTAAATCTAAAAAACTTTAAAATACTTAACAAATAGTAATATAACAACTACTGTTTGTGTGTGTTTTTTTAATTAAAAATCATCGGCAAACGTAGCCATTATCAACCCTGACAGCTCTCCTTTGGTATGCCACAAATACAGTCTAAATAACTTTTGCCACACAACAAAAAATTAATCATGTGGTGAATAGACTTGCCGCCTTCCTTTTTTTAACATAAATGGGTTCACCGCGCGTTTTTGTAAGTGATTAGGAGAAAACTACCATTTATTTCCCTGCCTTGAGGGCTTAGCCTGAAAGAAATCCGACAATGTTCTGTTTGCGCGCGCGCCACAGGACGCAATAAATTATGCGCAGAACGTATGCGCAGTAACAAAAGGAGGCCACCGTCCTTAAACGACAAATTCCAGTTTGAATCTTTTTTCCCCAAAGGACCCGGAATTTACAAAGTCAAGGGAAGTGTTCTCGCTAAGAAACGAGAGCTTGTTGAAGAGTACGCCAAGAAAAATCGCTTCTCAAGCAGCAAGATGTTTGACCGAAGCAGAAGAGGACTTAGCTGTTTGAAACCAAACAGTTTGGCGACCACGACCCTGAAGTGCCTCCAGAGAACCATTTGGTGGACTTTGTCGCTGCATTTTGGCTTCAGAGCACGAGATGAATCCAGAAGAATTGAGGTGGGAGATGTTGCTGTTGACAAAGATCGAGAAAGTGGCGGCGAAGTTCTTGGTGTGGAGAGTTGAACGCGGGGTCAAAAAAAAATAGACATGGCGAATGGTGCACAACGAGCTTTTAATCCAACCGCACAGGCTACGGATGCCGAGCGCTGCCCAGTTAAGCTGTTCAGAAAAATTCTTCCTCTCATCGTCCGGAAGAAATGAAACACCCACCCCACCAGACTCAGCCCTTGTTTTGCTATAAAAGACAAAGAAAGCCAGGGTCCCAGATATGGTACTCAAAGAGTTATTTGGGAAAGAATGCCATTGGAAAATTCCTCGTGAATGCAGCCAAAGCCGCTGGATTGTCTGGAAAACATCAGCAATCAACTCCGTTAGGAAAACATGCATATCCCGTCTTAATTGGACGCCGAGTTTCCTGAAAACTACGTTGCCCAGCCGAGCGCGTCAAAAAAATCTCAAAAAGATTAGATGCATACAAGACGGCTTCGCACACGGCCATCAGCGGCAAAATGCCATTGGTGCTCTAGTCGGTCGAGCGAGCGTTCCACTCTGTTCCACTAGCCATTTTCTGGTAGATACTCAAGCACCAAAACCCGCACTGTCCGTTCAGAGGCAAGAAAAAACATCGACGTCGACAGAATGATTCTTTTCAGGTGCATCAATTGGGGAAATTGAAGGTTGTACCTTCAATTTCAACAATGCCTGGACCGGAAGAGAAAACCTCGTGGCCAGCCAATACCCGAAAACGTTGTGGCCCATTATCGATTCGCGACTCTGACTAAGGACAATTTGTGTAACTTATCCATTTTGACTGCAGTCTTGTAAACCACTTTAAAACCAATTGCCAGGTCAGAACATTTAAATCCGATTTGAAACTCATATTTGCTCGAAAAAACTTGTGTCAGATGATCACATTAGCGTAGTCTTTACACTGTAATGTAGACTTCAATGTAAAAGTAACAAACTCTCAAGTGTAAAGTCGATTTTCTTGCCTTAGCTCTTCACACATAAGTAATGCAGATACTTAAGTTGAAACTCAAGTCGACTTCTGCGTTGCGCGGCGTCGGTGCGGATCAAACATCGTTGTAGCGACACAGCGGCCAAAAACCTGCTCGCTCATTTTCCATACAAACATAATGGCGGCAATAAAATTCCCCGGTTCATTATTTCATTTCGCGTGATATAAGGCCGTCACGCGACAGATAAAGGTTTTTACCTTGGAACCACAATATGAGAGAGACTCTTCTTTAACATATCTTTTGTAGCAAACCTAATTATCTTTGCAACAATAGTGAGCATTAATGATCGAGCGATCGTAAAGTGGAAACACGAAAACATAGTGCACAGGTTGGCGCACGCGCCACTCATTTTTGCCGCTGTGTCCGTTGTCGACTAGGTAGTTGTTGTAAAGAGGTAAATGCGCGCTCGACGGGCTACAAGAACCGCTAATTTTACAGTTTGAAGCATATTTCTTATGTTCATATAATTATCGGCAGTATTTTATGTCCACGAGAATCGGATACGTGCGTTATAAAAATTATTTATAGGCAGCGACTTGGAATGTTCCATGAAATTTGGTGCGAAAAACGTTTCACTCTACTTAGCCCGTAGAACCATACTACGGACGAAATAAACTGGTCCAAGAGATAGAAGCTCGAGATTCAGTCCAGTTCAATTATAAGACAATATAAACAGAAAATACTCGCGAAAGCTGAATGCGATTCTTATCTTACAATTTCCAAATTTCGACAAAGGAATTTGTTCGAATGAGTGAGACAAGAAAGAAAACCTCTGGGCCCTAGAGGTACATGTATGCCAGCGCAGTTCTAAAATAAAATTAAATACATAGCAACGACTGCTAAAATATTTCTCAGTCTATTCCATTGCAGAAAATGAAACAGACGATAAGAAAGTGAATTTTACAATTTTGAACGCAAGATTTAGAAGGACGCAAATGTATATTCGTGTATCACAACAATATTGCAGTTTTGGCGTGATTGGCATGTTGATGCGATAAGTAGACTTGAGTTTCGATAAGGATGGTTTTGCTGTA
>MU827100.1:0-12902 GCA_029204205.1 Desmophyllum pertusum | reverse complement strand
CCGTCGACGCCCAGACCTCTTCAGGTCCCGCCAAGCATCAGCGCTCCTACGACGATATCCGGTATCCCCCCTGAGACGGCACTTCCTCTAATCGAACGTGCCCATAAACAAAAAGCGAGGCACGACCTACGCAGCCCGGCGGCGGTGACAGACTAAGATTACATCCCCCTCTCCCCCCCAACGAGAAATATCAGCCAAACGATTTGCTTATAGTATGTTATGCAAACATGATTTCTGTATTTGTATTTAATATATGCACAAAGGCAAACATATATTGCGTTTTGTTTTTAAGGTATGATATAGCTAACCGACGTACCTTTGTTTACCATTAAAACAAACAATAATAAAAGTTGTAGACTACGAGTAGTCCTTCATCTTTTCTCCAGGGATGGAGGTGTTATAAAAGTTGCGAAGAAAAAAACATTTGTTCACCACAATTTATTTAGTCCTACTATTTATCCTTCATATAAATGAGGCAAAGTATAAAGTTTGTTTTTAAATCACATATTAGGAAAAAATGTTAGTTTTATCTTCATCGCATTATGCTCCGATTATCTATGGTATGTTTAGAATAACAAGTCTATGTAGAGAAAACAGTGGAAAAGGTATTTGGTGCATGATATGTTAGGAAGCTTACTCCTTTACAGCACCATTCGTTCTCTTTATATATTCTTATGACTAAATACAAGCAGACAGGTTATGAAGAATTAAGGATTTTGATCAAACTAAGGAAAAACATCTTGAGAGAAAATCAAACTCTGCCAAGGAGCATTATGATCAAAAATTGTATGATAACACATTGACTCGTGTCCCTTTTTTTTGTTTTGTTTTTTACAATTTTCTATTTCCTGAACAGCGACTGGAATTGCATTTTTATTTGCAAAAGCAATGCCATTTACACTTGGACAGGCATGTTATATATTTAATTTTCATTAGGTCAGTGCCATCCTAGTCGTGCAGACTGCTGCATGACAAGGATTAAATTAAAACTCACGACCTCTCTATCACTTTTCGTTCCTACTTTGTTTTCGAAGTTTCGATTGTTATATTAAAAAATCATAATGACTAAGGTTTAGTCGGGTACTTCTGGATAAAATGAGGATCATTGTAATCCACTACATGCAGACTCGACACAGGAAACTGAAACACGAAATCCAAGGTCTATCGATCTTTTTCTGGAACGTAGCCACCTGCCTCCTTTTACAACAAAAAAAAAAAAAAAAAAACAGGACAATGAGCTTTATGAACTACATAAAGCACATTTTGATTGACTCAGTTGGACTAGATACGAAGACATCAAACACAAATATTGCCCTTTGTATTAGAAAAATAGTTAAGGAACATTATTAAGGGAACTATTATTTCGAATTTTTCCATCGGCTAAGAAGGTTTGGATCCTCCATAATGCATTTTGATTGAATTGACATTTATGAAAACATAACATCAATATTGCCTCAGTTTTTAGCACTGAATTAGTGAGGGAAAAGGTAAAGGGAGACCCGTTCTAATTTTTTCAAAACTGAGAAACTTTTTGACAAACTAATCAAAAGTGCAGCGTAATTTTAAATATTACCTCTTTATTGTTCGTTCTGGATAAATTTGCAAGTTCAGAAGATATTGCTACCAGCCGAGCTTATTAACAACTTCTTTTTTATGGACATTCTTAGAATGGGAACATTGATCCAAAACAATATTTTCTCATCACCTGTCCTCTGCTTAAACAATGTATGATATTGTAAGGAGGAAAATTAGGATGCTGATCTTGTTGGGAGCCCGTTTTGTGATGAAATATTCGCAGGTGCAACTGAATAAGAGAAAGGACAAACAACAATCGAGAAATTCATGAATCGTGATTTTACTCGACTCTAAAATATGAAATGCAATCCTACGACAGGGGAAGTATATAGTAATAAAGCATAGTAAACCAGCTTTCACAATCTTCAAGAGGACCAAACTATCTCGTGCGGGTACGGTGAGTCAGCCTGTGGCACAATTTCACTGTAACTCTGAAAACTTATGCGTTCTTTACTAAAGTTCCGGCCATATAATGAGAGAAGCGAAAGACCCTCTCTATTCATCCTACATCGCTAATTGTGTGTTGAACGTCTTCTCATCCTACTTCTCATCTCATCATGTTAAACATTTTAAGAGCCGTTGTCAGTAACTTTTAAGAATCTGGCGACAGAAGTGAAAAATTCCAAATTTTTTTATTGCCCCAAAAGACCCTTTTAGTAAACCATTTTCGAAAATAATATTCAAAAGTTCCAGCGAGTTTTTATTTGGCGAAAAATAGGAAAGTTCGAAATCGGTGGAAATTATGCAAATTAGGCACGTTTAGACCGGTTACTCGGTGCATTTTCAAAACGCTCGTACAAGACAACGGTAACTTGTCTTGGATTCAATTTTACATAATGTGTTGTTCATCCCTTGGAGTAGCTTTCCAACTACATACATACATACATACATATTATAACTATATTTCATCTCCATCTAAACTTTCTTTCCTTTCTATCCACCCGCGTAAAAAATACAATATTTGCTATTCCGTTTGTACGCTAAATTTTGCCATATTTCAGAAGACCATAACATCGGGGTATACGTATATCCAGGAAATAGAATAGCTCTTTTGAACGGGCAACTCTTCTTCCTTTTCATGTAAAAATATTTACTTTGGCCCGTGAAAAGCGAGCGCGCTACACGAAAATATATGGCGTGCACTTTGACAGAGTTCGCCATTTTCTTTATTGCACTCCTATTGCAAATCACACATACTATTTGGACAAAACTCAACGTTTTTGGTATCTACTCCTGTTTTAATTCATTTAAATATATACACTTCAACTAAAGCACCCCATACCTTTATTTAAAAGTCACCAAACGACTATTTTACGTGGAGTTTTTGAGTTTATTTTTCGCGAGTTCTAAATAAACAAATCGCTTACATGAACAATGGGACGATGAAAGATCTTTTCTTCTGTCGACGTGTTTTTGATCTGTTTTCGTAGCCTGAAATTGCTCTGTCACCTATATTCTACTTTTCCAATTTATCATACTGTCATAACTTTAGAGCAAATTAAAGTATAAATGTTGCTGTAAATACGTGAAACTTTATAAATAAAAGCCTAAAGAAATATTCCACAGTTGCCGGCGCACGAAAATTCTTCGCTTGTATTTGAACGGCGTGGCATACGGTGTGTTGCTTTTATAGATTTAAATCACCAGCCACTGTCACTGGAATTAAAATAGCTTGATTTTGCAGTCCACCAGTTCAAATACATTGCAAATCGAGCTTAGCTTGATTTCTGTTTGTAAAGATTGTTGAAGCTATAAATACTGGCAGCCGGACTCATTCAATTAGAACTGATTAGAATAACTTTATAACCCGACTGAGAAACCTCTAGTCTAGATATAGATAAATGTACTTACTTGTGTGCAGTCTATGTGTTTGAAGTAGATTATATCAGAAGACATCAGAGGTCAGGCAAAGCAATCCTGAGTGAGGGCCAGTTACAACCGTTTCCACGACGCAAGTAACACGCATATTGCGTGACAAATGAAATGCGATACACCAGCGCTGAAAAAAGGCCAGGAAAATAACTATACCGCGCCGATACTTGCGCATGAAATGACTGTTTGTAGATTTTTTTGTTAAATGTAACAAATAGATATATTTCAGATTATACTCGATAGACTAAACGAAAATTACGATAGTTTCATTCTGATTTATATATGCATGGTCGTATTGAAGTTGTGGCCAACTATGATCCTGAGCTTTCGAAAGTAAAATAGAACAAAGCTGAAACAAGTAAAATAAAGCCTTGTCGGTCAAACCAAACGTTCTAATAGCCCTTTTCACGGTTAACTTGTGATATTTGCATAACAATAGAGTTGAACATAGAAGCGAGGCAATTTCGGGCAAAAGCTGTAAAACATCGTGATTTTCCTGAGTTCCTTGAACTATGTTAGTATAAAAATAGTTTTAAAACAGAGAAGAACTAAATATACAACACTTTTGGTTAAAGTTTGCCGTAAAGATCGTAAAATGTTCTCGCTGTTGCTTATGCGAATCTACTCTTTATTAATAAACAAAAGTCGTTTGACAATTTTTTCTAAAAACAACGTAAACTAAAAGAATTGTAGTTCTTCTACATTTTAAAACTGTTTTTATATTAAAAGGGTTTAAGAAAACTCTAGAAAAAACGCGATGTTTTGTAGCTTGTGCCCGAAATTGCCTCGCTTCTATGTTCAACTCTATTGTTATGCAAATATCACAAGTTAACCGTGAAAAGGGCTATTAAAAGTCAACAAACCACATTTCGCATCGCGTAATCTTCTTTTTCAGTAACCGACTTCGCGCTTTATTACTCTGCTAGTAGATGCCTGGCTTTCTTCATCGCGTGACATTCGCTCGCGCGCCGGATAACTCGGCCACTTGACTATTCTGAAAGGGACCACTAGCAATCTCTCTCCTCTGCAGAGGCTTCTTTTGTCCTTTGAATCATTCTTTCGCGCTTCGATAAGAAAACATCAAGCGGAGGCTGGGTAAAGAAAAAGGAAGCGCGTGGGAAAAGCTAAGCGTATTGAGAATGCAGGCGTGGCCCGTTCTCTTTTTCCTCGTACCCCTTATTATTTTTTCAACTCTCAGAAATATCAGTGAAATCGCCTTAAATCAGATCAATTCCAACACTAATTATATTGCTAGTGTAAAGTCCTATTCAACTCTCCAATTATTCCCAAATTGGACAGTACAAGTTCCTGTGCACAATACGGACTACGAACTGTCCAATTTGGGAAATAATTGGATTCAAAAATTCCTCTGACTAGCCTAGGGCTATGTTCACACTTGGTGCCCGAGCACGGTGCCCGAGTACGATTCTCGCTCGGCACTAAAAAAATCCCACCTTTTTCAAGTACCCACGCCAGAATTCGGGCACTCATGAGGCTATGTTCACACTTGGTGCCCGAGCACTAGTGCCTGGGCACCGGCACAAAATGGTGCTAATGATATGATATAAACATTGAACGGCAAAACTGATCCTTACGGCTGAGAAAAAAGAACGAAAAGCAAGAAGAAGAAAAATAAAATAATAAAATATATTTAGGACCTTGTCCATTTTAGGCATATTTTTAGATATATTTATTTTAGAAAAACTATCATTCCATGCGCAAATATGAGTTTTGTTCCTGGCCTTTTTTTCGTGTTGGTGTATTCGCATTTCATTTGTCACGCAACATAACAACTAGCCCCTTCAAAGTCTTCAAGTAGTTATATTACTGAGGTCAGGTTTGCTTTGCAAAGGATATGATGTATTCAGATATAATCTGCTTCAAACATGTGGGACTCAAACAAGTAAGAATTTTTTCTCTATAAAATCTATCCGCACGGGAATTATTTCTCAGTCGGGTTATAAAGTTATTCTAATCAGTTCTAATTGCCAGTATTTATAGCTTCAACAATCTTTACAAACAGAAATCAAAGCTAAGCTCGATTTGAAAGTGTATCAGACTGAACTGGTGGACTGCAAAATCAAGCTATTTAATTTCAGTGACAGTGGCCGGTGATTTAAATCTATAAAAGCAACACACCGTATGCACGCCGTTCACAATACAAGCGAGGAATTTTCGTGCGCTGGCGACTGTCGAATATTTTTTTAGGTTTTATTTATAAAGTTCACGTATTTACAGCAACATTTATACTTTATTTGCTCTAAAGTTATGACAGTATGATAAATGAAAAAGTAGAATATAGATGACAGAGCAATTTCAGGCTACGAAAAACAGATCAGTCAAAACACGTCGACAGAAGAAAGGATCTTTCATCGCCCATTGTTCATGTAAGCGATTTGTTTATTTAGAACTCGCGAAAATAAACTCAAAAACTTCACGTAAAATAGTCGTTTGGTGACTTTTAAATAAAGGTAGGGGGTGCTTTAGTTAAAGTGTATATATTTAAATGAATTAAAACAGGAGTAGATACCAAAAACGTTGAGTTTTGTCCAAATAGTATGTGTGATTTGCAATAGGAGTGCAATAAAGAAAATGGCGAACTCTGTCAAAGTGCACGCCATATATTTTCGTGTAGCGCGCTCGCTTTTCACTGGCCAAAGTAAATATTTTTACATGAAAAGGAAGAAGAGTTGCCCGTTCAAAGAGCTATTCTATTTCCTGGATATACGTATACCCCCGATGTTATGGTCTTCTGAAATATGGCAAAATTTAGCGTACAAACGGAATAGCAAATATTGTATTTTTTACGCGGGTGGATAGAAAGGAAAGAAAGTTTAGATGGAGATGAAATATAGTTATAATATGTATGTATGTATGTAGGTAGTTGGAAAGCTACTCCAAGGGATGAACAACACATTATGTAAAATTGAATCCAAGACAAGTTACCGTTGTCTTGTACGAGCGTTTTGAAAATGCACCGAATAACCGGTCTAAACGTGCCTAATTTGCATAATTTCCACCGATTTCGAACTTTCCTATTTTTCGCCAAAATAAAAACTCGCTGGAACTTTTGAATATTATTTTCGAAAATGGTTTACTAAAAGGGTCTTTTGGGGCAAATAAAAAAAAGTTTGAATTTTCGCTTCTGTCGCCGGATTCTTAAAAGTTACTGACAACGGCTCTTAACAATCCACGCGATGAGAAAAACGTCGTCGTTGCCAAAAACATTAAAAACATTGCTCCTGAAGTCTTGCTGTTTCTGATCTTGCTGTTGGTGTACTGGTTCAACCTTTGAACATCGCAAAACTGACCATGTCGCTACAAAGTCTACAAGGAAACACAGTAGACATTGCCACGCGCACCGCGACCACCATCCTCGCAAAGATATTTGTTACCGCTTCGTTCTTTGGTATTGTGCCATAAGTGTCGACAGATTCTTGGCTATTCATCTTCATCTCAGATACCAGGAACTTGTGACTCACAAGCGTGTTGTTGCTGTGGTAATCTCAGTATGGATGTTTAGTACATTAAATTCATTCATTTGGTGGTGGATCCAAGGCGATATGAGTTCCATGCTTCTTGATATCATCACTTCAGGTCTTTGTTTTGTTTGTAGAACAATTATTTATTTCAAGATCTATTTAGCTGTACAACGCCATACAGACCAAATTAAAGCGCTGCAAGTACAGCAAGTAGCACAAATAGCAAATATTGCGAGGCTGAGAAAATCTGCAGTCAGTACATTCTACGTATATCTCGTATTTTGGCTTTGTTATTTACCGTAGTTTGCACTGTAGTGCCATTGAATTTCTGGACAAAGTATCGCATTAGATGGTTTGTTACTTTACACAATGACCCTGATGTTTCTTAATTCATCTTTAAATCCTGTTATTTACTGCTGGAAGATGAGACACTTTCGGCACTCTATCATGGACATACTACGAAATATATTTCCAAGTCAAAACTGAACAATTAGTTATAGTGCTAATAATACTTTAATAATACTCTTATTAAAGGTATTATAACCAACATTTCATCTATGTTGTCAACTGGAGATACTAAATGTCTAATGATTTTGAGTTTCGCTTGATTATGATGGTTATCCGAAAAATTTATGCCGTTAATGTTGTAATCTTTGAATGGTGTCGTTGTATAACACGAAACTAAGTAATTTAATGTAAATATAACGAGCCGTCCGTGAAACGTTTTCAAACATCTATTTATATTATATATAAGTTCACTGAGCTTTGTAATCTGTGTTCCAGCGAATGAAGTAACTTCGGAAAACATTTTAACACAGTTAATATATCTGATAACAGATATAAACTGACATAACTGTATCTGAGTGTATTCCTGATTCTATGACTGATTTTGAACACGGGCAATATCAGCCGGACGATTTGCTGCAGAATTTTATGCAACATGGTTTCTGTGTTTTTATCTAATATATGTAAAAAGATAATATATATTGCTGTTTTTTAAGGTATGAATAGCTACCGATCTACCTTTATTTTACCTGTTTTTGTTTTTGTCCTAGTGTATTTGAAAAAAAAAAACAATATTAAAAGTGTGTTTTTCCGGCACCATAATTTATTCAGTCCTAGTCCTATTGTATATCCTTCATAATGAGGCAACCTCTAAAGTTTGCGGCAATCACATATATGAAAACTGTTATTTTTATCTTCATCGCATTATGCTCAGATATCTATTGATATGTGTAGAAAAACTCTTTATAGAATATTTGGTAAAAATCCATCAGGAATACATTCTGCATGTAACAAGTCTTATGTAGAGAAACAGTGGAAAAAGAAATTTGGTGCATGTTATGTTAGCAGCTTAATCTTGAGGTACCATGGGTAACCCTTTAAACACCATCAGCGATTAATTACTAAATTCTCTTTACATTTTTATGACAAATACAAGCAGACAGGTTCATGAGAATCAAGGACTTCATCGACTAAGGAAAAACATCTTGACAGAAAATTAAACTTCCGCCAAGGAGCATTATAAAAATTGTATGATAACATCCGACTCGCGTACCTCGTGTATTTTTATTTTTGTTTTTGTCTTTGTTTTTTGTGTTATTACATTTGTTATTTCCTGAACAGTGGTGAATTGCATTTGTATTTGAAAAAAGCAATGCCATTTAGACCTAAAATTTTCACTTTTCAATACACGAAGTGCTGCAACCCGCTAAACTTGACAGGTATGTATATTAATTTTCATTGGTCAGTTGCCATCCTTGTCGTGCAGACTGCTGTATGACAAGGATTAAATTAAACCCACGAGTCTCTATCACTTTTCGTTCCTTCTTTGTTTTCGATGTTTCGATTTTATATTAAAAAATATAATGACTAAGCTTTAGTCGGGTAGTTCTGGATAAAATGAGGATCATTGTAATCCACTACATGCAGGCTCCACAGAGGAAACTGAACGCGAAATCCACGATCTATCGATCTTTTGCTGACGTACCAACCTGCTCTTTAAACAAAAGTGAGCTGCAGGACCCACATAATGTATTTTGATTGACTCAGTTGACAGATACGAAGACATAACATAACATTGCCTTTTTAGAAAATTAGATAAGGAACATGAACCATTATTTCGAAGTACTGCAACCCGCTAAACTTGACAGGTCTGTTGATATTAATTTTCATTGGTCAGTGCAATCCTCAGTAGTCGTGCAGACTGCTGTATGACAAGGATTAAATTAAACCCACGAGTCTCTATCACTTTTCGTTCCTGCTTTGTTTTTGAATTTTCGATTTTATATTAAAAATAATGACTAATAAGGTACGGGTCGCACTACAGCCAATTTTGTTTACATAAAAAATTTTGTAATTTTTGGCGAGGAAAAATTTGCAAAAAATTCGCAAGTGCCAAATTTTGGTGGTGGTCGCACTCAAACCAAGATGAGTTTTCCAAAACTCTCCTGATTGATGTAAATGTAAACTTAAACGGCTTGGGACCAGGTTTCGTACTTCGCTTTCTTGGTTTTGGTCGTTTCTTGTAGACTTGCCACTAGTCGTCTTCTTTGAGCGAAACCGGGCGACGCGCGACAACGATCGAGGAAACGTCGCGAGAGGAAACCAAAACCAACGAAAGGGAAAAATAATATTGGAAAGGGCTTTTAGAAAGTCTACGTTTCTTGCTGCTGGCTTCAATTGCAATCGAAGGAGATTGTTTTGAACTTGAGACGAATTGTTCTCCAAATTGCCGCCGGTAAATTTGGTTTCGATCAGACCCAGTGTAGTGATAGACATTCGCGGCGTAATATCGATATTCATTTTCTTCGTTTTCCGGTCGAAAATAATTATTAAAAGAGTCAGATGAACCAGGTAAAAATTATTTTGTCCCGTAATTGCACGCGCTAAACTAGCGAATCTTAATTATCAAAACATAGCATCTTGCGTGAATGACAGTTTAATGGCTAAAACGGCTAAAATAACAAAATTGTGTGATTTTCAAAAATTTGGTCGACTCCGGTGCAACACTTCGGCTTCTTTGAAGATTGGCGAAAATTTGGCAATTCGCAAAAAAATTGGCAAAAAATTGAAACTGGGGGTCGCACTGTATTTTACGATTTTTACGTTACGTGTTGACAGATTTGACACCTGAATAAACAAAATTGGTCAAAATTGGCTGTAGTGCGACCCGTACCTTATTTGCCAAATTATTGTACTCTTGTTGTTATTATAATCAGACAGGTTATGAGAATCAAGGACCTGATCAACTAAGGAAAAACTTCTTGACCGAAAATCAAGTTCTGCCAAGGAGTATTAAAAAAACTTGTACTGATCATGACATCGACTTGTGTCTCATTTATTACCTTTTTAAACATAGTATTTCCTGAACAGCGGCGAATTGTATTTGTATTTGAAAAAAGCAATGCCATTTAGACCTCGAAATTTCATTTCTCGAGACACGAAGTGCTGCAACCCACTTAATCTGACAAGCAGGTATATCAAGTTTCATTGGCCACTGCCACCCTAGCTAGTCATGCAGACTGCTGCATGACAAGGATTAAATTATACTGGCGAGTCTCTATCACTTTTCGTTCCTACTTTGTTTTACAATTTTCGATTTTATATTAAAAAAATATAATGACTAAGGTTTAGTCGGGTAGTTCTGGATAAAATGAGGCTCATTGTAATCCACTACATGCAGACTCTCACAGGAAACTGAACGCGAAAATCCACGATCTATCGCCGGATCTTTTGCTGACGTAGCCAACCTGCTCCTTTAACAAAAGTGAGCTGCATGAACTACATAATGTATTTTGATTGAATCAGTTGACAGATACGAAGACATAACATAACATTGCCTTTTTAGAAAATTAGTAAGGAACATGAACCATTATTTCGAAGTGCTGCAACCCGCTAAACTTGACAGGTATGTTGATATTAATTTTCATTGGTCAGTGCCATCCTTGTCGTGCAGACTAGCTGTATGACAAGGATTAAATTAAACCCACGAGTCTCTATCACTTTTTGATCCTACTTTGTTTTTGAAATTTCGATTTTATATTAGAAATCAAATGATCGACTAAGGGTTTATTCCGATAGTACCTGGATAAAAGATGAGGATCATTGTAAATCCACTAAATTTGGGGCTCGCTTCTGACGTAGCCACCTGCTCACTTTTAACAACCGGTGAGCTAGCATGAACTACATAATTGCATTTTTGATTTGACCTGCAGTTGACAGATACGAACAACATGTACAACACCAATATTGCTTTTTTTAAGGAAAATATAAAGGAAGGGATTAAGGGAAGAAGATTTCTTTCGGAATTTTAAATCAGCTGGAGAATCTTTGATCTACAATGGCATTTTGGTTGACTTAAAATACGATGTTATACCAAAAACATAAACATAAATATTGCCTCAAATTTAGCACTGAACTAGTGAAGGAAAAATTAAAGGGAGACTTTTCTAATTTTTCCATCCACAGATGCCAGATTCATCACTCCTTGACAGTGAATATATTAATAAAGGATTTAAACCTAGCTTCACATCTTCAAACCGGATCTCAAACTATCTCGGTGCGGATACGGGAGTCCCATAGTCTATGGTGCGAAATTTCCACTATAACTAAACTTAGCGTTCTTTACTTAAATAATATACATACAACAATTGTCCGCCAAAAATTCTGAATTGGCCTGAGAACATGCTAATTTATCTCAAATTTGACAGTGCCAAAAGTTGAAATTGACAGGGCAAAAGTTGAAAATTGATAGTGCAGAAAGTTGAAATTACGCAATGGAATTACGGCAGCTTGATTCGGCCAAAACAATAATGGCGGACCAAAAGTGAGACAAAATTCAAACTATAAAGCAGAATTATTAATGCAAAGACGTGCAAACAATGCAAAATACAGAAAATAACAGATTATCAACAAAGTGCAGAAGAACGAGGGATAAACACAAAAAGCATGCGAGGACAAACGAGAAACATGAGCGTTCGACGGCGATGCAAACAAAATCTTCGTCGGGAAAATTTCAAGATTTTAAATTGTTCTCCAAAGGCGAAGCGATAAGAAGGGCGAAGCAGATAGCCTATACAAACGCGGTAAACTTAGCGGATGAAAGGTTCCAATCATTTCTGCTTTTGTTTGCGATCAGAACGAAAAAGCTTAGAGACTTCTGCAGTTGCTGAAAGAAAAGCTCGTTGAATATCAAAAGGTTGAAAGGCAAATCTAACCTGTGCATCGTCCAGTGAAGATACTAAACCTCAGGCCCAGAAAACGACGGCGTTGTACATCGGAATAGTTCCTCCTCTGCTGACGTTTGGTTGGCTTTAAGCTCATATTTTTTTCATTCTGGTTTTAGCATCATGTGCTGAAAGGTCGCTCAAAAAAGCGGTGTGAAGCCTTGAAAGTGTTATTCTTTATGCTCGGCGTACTGTTCGGCGTAGATAAACCACGGGCACGGAGTTTCGTGGAATTTCTCAAAACCCACCGTAAAACAGTTAACTTTATATCACGCCTATAAAGCGGCAGACCAAAACCTTGGGAATTTTCATCCTTTTGCATGTATAATTTCTGGTTTTAAATTCGAACGAGGATTGAAGATTGTGATGGATTCGTCAAAAAGCTTTTCATGCAGCTGTTGCAGAGAGTGCATGAAAAATTCACACGCGATGAATTAATTAACACGTCAAAATTTTCAGCCAATAACAGTTGCAGGAGCTTGACATTAGAATTGTGGTTCCACAAAAACTATATCAAAGCGTGGACTCAAGAAAATTGTTGTATGTAATGAGTATTACCAAGTAATCACATGATTTTTCTCGTGCCAATTTTTGGCAATAAATAAAGCACTCGTAAATTTTTCAAAGACACCAAATTGCACTCCGCCCTACGGGCTCGTGCAATTTAGTTAGACTTTGAAAAATTTAGCGTGCTCGTGCTCATTTATTCCAAATTGGAGCTCGAAATCATGTGATTACTGGTACA
>MU827099.1:0-12949 GCA_029204205.1 Desmophyllum pertusum | reverse complement strand
ATGGTAATGGTAATGGTAATGGTAATGGTAATGGTAATGGTAATGGTATAGTAATGGTAATGGTAATGGTAATGGCAATGGCAATGGTAATGGTATAGTAATGGTAATGGCAATGGCAATGGTATGGTAATGGTAATGGTAATGTATAGTAATGGTAATGGTAATGGTATATATACCTGCCAACTTTCCTAAGTCGACTGCGTGTGAATTTTCGTACCATATTAACATTGCCGAAGATGTTCCGACGACTTCCGAACATTGCCGAAGATTTTACGACGACTTCCGAACATTGCCGAAGATTCCCAAGATGTTCCGATGATTTCCGAAGGCTTCCGAATGTCGCGGTGCGAAGCTAAAAATCTCGGCGCCATCTTGCCAAGATCACGCTTATCTCAAACGCGACATTTTAGCGCCGTCCATTGGACTATTTTGGGTGGAAATTGAATCCAATTTTTCACGTTAATGGTTAATGAACAAGTAGTCCGGAATTGTGAGTCAGGCGTGTGAAATTGTCATGTATGCGTGTGATCGATGTTTTCGATCCGGAGGCGTGTGACACACGCACAATGCGTGTGAGTTGGCAGGTATAATGGTATAGTAATGGTAATGGTAATGGTATAGTAATGGTAATGGTATAGTAATGGTAATGGTAATGGTAATGGTAATGGCAATGGCAATGGTAATGGCAATGGCAATGGTAATGGCAATGGCAATGGTAATGGTAATGGTATAGTAATGGTAATGGCAATGGTATGGTAATGGTAATGGTATAGTAATGGTAATGGTAATGGTATAGTAATGGTAATGGTAATGGTAATGGTATAGTAATGGTAATGGTAATAGTAATGGTAATGGTATAGTAATGGTAATGGTAATGGTAATGGTAATGGCAATGGCAATGGTAATGTATAGTAAATGGTAATGGCAATGGCAATGGTATGGTAATGGTAATGGTAATGGTATAGTAATGGTAATGGTAATGGTATATACCTGCCAACTTTTCCTAAGTCGACTGCGTGTGATTTTCGTACCATATTAACATTGCCGAAGATGTTCCGACGACTTCCGAACATTGCCGAAGATTTTACGACGACTTCCGAACATTGCCGAAGATTCCCAAAGATGTTCCGATGATTTTCCGAAGGCTGCCGAATGTCGCGGTGCGAAGTAATGGTAATGGTAATGGCAATGGCAATGGTAATGGCAATGGTAATGGCAATGGTAATGGTATAGTAATGGTAATGGCAATGGCAATGGTATGGTAATGGTAATGGTATAGTAATGGTAATGGTAATGGTATAGTAATGGTAATGGTAATGGTATAGTAATGGTAATGGTAATGGTATAGTAATGGTAATGGTAATGGTATAGTAATGGTAATGGCAATGGCAATGGCAATGGCAATGGTAATGGTAATGGTATAGTAATGGTAATGGTAATGGTAATGGTAATGGTAATGGTAATGGTAATGGTAATGGTAATGGTAATGGCAATGGCAATGGTAATGATATAGTAATGGTAATGGTAATGGTAATGAGTATGGTAATGGTAATGGTATAGTAATGGTAATGGTAATGGTATAGTAATGGTATAGTAATGGTAATGGTAATGGTAATGGTATAGTAATGGTAATGGTAATGGTATAGTAATGGTAATGGTAATGGTAATGGTATAGTAATGGTAATGGTAATGGTAATGGTATAGTAATGGTAATGGTAATGGTAATGGCAATGGTAATGGCAATGGTAATGGTATAGTAATGGTAATGGCAATGGTATGGTAATGGTAATGGTATAGTAATGGTAATGGTAATGGTATAGTAATGGTAATGGTAATGGTAATGGTAATAATTAATGGTAATGGTAATGGTAATGGTATAGTAATGGTAATGGTAATGGTATAGTAATGGTAATGGTAATGGTATAGTAATGGTAATGGTAATCGTAATGGTAATGGTAATGGCAATGGTAATGGAAATGGCAATGGTAATGGCAATGGTATAGTAATGGTAATGGTAATGGTATAGTAATGGTAATGGTAATGGTATAGTAATGGTAATGGCAATGGTATAGTAATGGTAATGGTAATGAGTGTCTACAATATGCGAGGCAGCGAGGCAGCGAGGCAGACGTGCGAGCCAGGCGAGGCATGCGAGCCATGCGAGCCATCGACCAAAACATGCGAGCCAGACATGCGAGCCATATATTTTTTTTATAGTTTTTCGCCATGTAGGTCGACAGTCAAATTGTATTACAAAGACGTTTCAAGGATAGCTATGACACAAACTGTCGCGCATTATATGCGCAAGTCACGAATATGTAAATTTGATTCATTTCAGACAAAACAAGCCCTATAAATGGAGCTACATCTCTTGTTTGAGTCCTCTGGCCAAACCCATCTTTGGCATCGGACATCGTCGGATCATCTTCGGCAATGTCCGGAAATCGTCGGAAAATCTTCCTTAAAATACAAAGTTTGCTTCTCTCTGTAGGGTACCAGTTGAGGGCGAAATCCCGTTTCCGAGACGGGACTGAGTCCGCGATTGTCGTCCCGAAGTTACTAAGCAACATGACGTAATCGTCATTATGATGTTCTAACTTTGCCATAAAATCAGTCACACAATAAATTAAAGTTACAAAACATCAATGTCGTCCTCAGGGCCTTCTCGGTATTCAAAATGGCAGCAACGAGAGAAGACGATCATTTTACATCATCGATTCTCTCGACCTACCAATTTGACTGTCGACCTACATGGCGAAAAACTATAAAAAAATATATGGCTCGCATGTTTTGGTCGATGGCTCGCATGCCTCGCATGCCTCGCATGCCTCGCCTGGCTCGCACGTCTGCCTCGCTGCCTCGCAGATTGTGCATACCCATGGTAATGGTATAGTAATGGTAATGGTAATGGTATAGTAATGGTAATGGTAATGGTATAGTAATGGTAATGGTAATGGTGTAGTAATGGTAATGGTAATGGTAATGGTATAGTAATGGTAATGGTAATGGTAATGGTATAGTAATGGTAATGGTAATGGTAATGGTATAGTAATGGTAATGGTAATGGTAATGGCAATGGTAATGGTATAGTAATGGTAATGGCAATGGTAATGGTAATGGTATAGTAATGGTAATGGTATAGTAATGGTAATGGTAATGGTATAGTAATGGTAATGGTAATGGTAATGGTAATGGTAATGGTATAGTAATGGTAATGGCAATGGCAATGGCAATGGCAATGGTAATGGTATAGTAATGGTAATGGTAATGGTAATGGTAATGGTAATGGTAATGGTATAGTAATGGTAATGGTAATGGTATAGTAATGGTAATGGTATTGGCAATGGCAATGGCAATGGCAATGGCAATGGCAATGGCAATGGTAATGGTATAGTAATGGTAATGGTAATGGTAATGGTAATGGTAATGGTATAGTAATGGTAATGGTAATGGTAATGGTAATGGTATAGTAATGGTAATGGTAATGGGTATGGTAATGGTAATGGTATTGAATGGTAATGGTATAGTAATTTGGTAATGGGTAATGGTAATGGTATAGTAATGGTAATGGTAATGGTAATGGTATAGTAAAGGCAGGTACAAAAGTCGGACCGGATCAGCCGGACCGGACCGGACCGGATCAACTCGGATCGCCAGTCCGGGTCGGATCAACTCGGATCGACTCGGACTAGACTAAAAATGAAAACAATCTACTCGGACTGGACTAAAATGAAATTCGTAACATGTTTTTCATAGAAAAAAGATACCTCTCTTCATTTAAAGGTGTTAGCCACCTAAACGTTCACCCAGATCATCGTCAGATCGCCGTCAGCAATCAAGCCGCCAGTTTATTTTTCTAGTGCCTGCAGGTCCTCCGGATCAGTATCTTCGCGAACTTATCGGCTCGTCCGCTCGCACATGGAGCCAGATGACTAAAAATCGCGGTTAATGTAATTTTAGAGAGTGGAAATCTAAAACTTTTGCGGGGAAACATGCCTCCGGACTTCCATAAATTCGGCGCTTAGACTCTAGTAAACCGGTCAAGTTTTTTCCTGGATCCGCGCCTGATAAGCTTAGCTTATACAGTAGAACCACGCTAACTCGAACAAAACAAAACATAGTTTGAGACTGAGCGGGGGTTCGAGTTAGCCGATAGTAAATGACTGAAAAACAAGGGCAAAGGGAATGGGTTTGAGTTCGAGATAGCGGGGATTAACCGAGTTCGAGTTAGCGGGGTTATTAATATGTGCTTCCCCCGCGGCACAAGGCACCCTTTTCTGCAAGATGGAAATGTAATAAAAGTGTTTCTTGAGAGTTCCCTGTTAGCAGTCTTCCTTTAACTTGGGAGTCTTCGGGCAGTTTGAGCATCAATTTTGCTGCTGGGAATGGATTTGGACAAGCATGAGGCTGGGAAACTAGGATTTGGGCAACAATTGGGCTGGGAAATGGGATTTATACCCCCACTTCAGGGCAGAAATAATCGTGAAATCTTGCCTAGTACAGTTCCCAGGCTTCTTCTGGTGACATCATCCCGGGAGGACCTGGCACTAAAAAACAAAATGGCGGCTTGATTGCCTTGCCTCCCGGGATTGTCGCGATCTGACGGTGATCTGGGTGAACGTTTAGGTGGCTAACACCTTTAAATGAAGAGAGGTATCTTTTTTCTATGTCTAACATGTTACGAATTTCATTTTAGTCCAGTCCGAGTAGATTGTTTTCATTTTTAGTCTAGTCCGAGTCGATCCGAGTTGATCCGACCCGGGCTGGCGATCCGAGTTGATCCGGTCCGATTCGGTCCGATCCGGTCCGGTCCGATCCGACTGATCCGGTCCGACTTTTGTACCTGCCTGTATAGTAATGGTAAAGTAATGGTAATGTTAATGGTATTGAATGGTAATGGTAACGGTATAGTAATGGTAATGGTAATGGCAATGGTAATGGTAATGGTAATGGTAATGGTATAGTAATGGTAATGGTAATGGTAATGGTAATGGTATAGTAATGGTAATGGCAATTGCCATTACCATTACCATTACCATTACCATTACTATACCATTGCCATTACCATTACCATTTGGTAATGGTAATGGCAATGGTAATGGTATAGTAATGGTAATGGCAATGGTAATGGTAATGGTAATGGTATAGTAATGGTAATGGTAATGGTAATGGTATAGTAATGGTAATGGTAATGGTATAGTAATGGTAATGGTAATGGTAATGGTAATGGTATTAGTAATGGCAATTGCCATTACCATTACTATACCATTACCATTACCATTACCATTACTATACCATTGCCATTACCATTACCATTTGGTAATGGTAATGGCAATGGTAATGGTATAGTAATGGTAATGGCAATGGTAATGGTAATGGTAATGGTATAGTAATGGTAATGGCAATGGTAATGGTAATGGTAATGGTAATGGTAATGGTATAGTAATGGTAATGGTAATGGCAATGGTAATGGTAATGGTATATAGTAATGGTAATGGTAATGGTATAGTAATGGTAATGGTAATGGTAATGGTAATGGTAATGGCAATGGTAATGGTAATGGTATAGTAATGGTAATGGTAATGGTTTAGTAATGGTAATGGTATAGTAATGGCAATGGTAATGGTAATGGTATGGTAATGGTATAGTAATGGTAATGGTAATGGTATAGTAATGGTAATGGTAATGGCAATGGCAATGGCAATGGTAATGGTAATGGTAATGGTAATGGTAATGGTAATGGTATGGTAATGGTAATGGTATAGTAATGGTAATGGTAATGGTATAGTAATGGTAATGGTAATGGTAATGGCAATGGCAATGGCAATGGCAATGGCAATGGCAATGGCAATGGCAATGGCAATGGTAATGGTAATGGTAATGGTATAGTATAATGGTAATGGTAATGGTATAGTAATTGGTATAGTAATGGTAATGGTATAGTATAATGGTAATGGTAATGGTATAGTAATTGGTATAGTAATGGTAATGGTAATGGTATAGTAATGGTAATGGTAATGGTAATGGTAATGGTAATGGTAATGGTAATGGTAATGGTAATGGTATATAGCAATGGTAATGGTTATGGTAATGGTATAGTAATGGTAATGGTATAGTAATGGTAATGGTAATGGTAATGGTATTGAATGGTAATGGTATAAGTAATGGTAATGGTAATGGTAATGGTATAGTAATGGTAATGGTATAGTAATGGTAATGGTAATGGGGTAATGGTATAGTAATGGTAATGGTAATGGTATGGTAATGGTAATGGTATGGTAATGGTAATGGTATAGTAATGGTATAGTAATGATAATGGTAATGGTAATAGTAATGGTATAGTAATGGTAATGGTAATGGCAGTGGCAATGGCAATGGCAATGGTAATGGTAATGGCAATGGTAATGGTATAGTAATGGTAATGGTAATGGTATAGTATAATGGGTAATGGTAATGGTAATGGCAATGGTAATGGTATAGTAATGGTAATGGCAATGGTAATGGTATGGTAATGGTAATGGTATAGTAATGTTAATGGCAATGGTATAGTAATGGTAATGGTAATGGTATTAGTAATGGCAATGGCAATGGTAATGGTAATGGTAATGGTATAGTAATGGTAATGGTAATGGTATAGTAATGGTAATGGTAATGGTATAGTAATGGTAATGGTAATGGTAATGGTAATGGTAATGGTAATGGTATAGTAATGGTAATGGTAATGGTAATGGTAATGGTAAAGTAATGGTAATGGTAATGGTATTGAATGGTAATGGTAACGGTATAGTAATGGTAATGGTAACAGGTAATGGTAATGGTATAGTAATGGTAATGGTATTTATATAGGGCATTTTCTATAATAATGGATATATTCAAATTGCGCTTTACAATTCAACTATTTTATTTCCAGTGTACTGTACCTCATTACAATGCAGCTACTGCTCCTGAATGGTCTCCTAATTTTGGCTTTTACAAGCAGCCCTGCAAATAGAAGTTCAACACTCGATCAGCAATTATTATAATAATTATTATCCATCATAAAATTTAAGACGTTAAAAATGCATGCTCTGAGTGAGATGTAAATATGATTATGATGTCCTGTTACTATTTCCATATCAAATTATTATGTTTAAGGTCACTACTTTCAGGGATCGTTTTCTTTCAGGGGCCGGTTGTTCAAAGGGTGGATAACGCTATCCACCTTTTAAATCACTATCCAGTGGGATAGCGTAGCTTTTTTTGTCAACACTTATCCACTGGATAGTGATTTATCCGGTGGATAGCATTATCCACCCTTTGAACAACCAGACCCAGAACTTTAAATTATAGGATTGTCAAAATTGGGCATTATAAATGCTATATGGCTAGTAGTGATATAACATGTTTTACCTGTTTAAATAACAACTTAATAACAATGATTTCATTTTTTCTTCATGGATCTTTTCTTTCTCTTGTTTTTGATTTTGTCATCTTCGTCAGAGTCTGAGTCACCTGAGTCTTCATGATTAAGATAGCTGAAAGACAATCACAAAATCGATCAATAACTACTGCAGCTCCTCTTTCCTCTACCAATAATAACTTGCTTACAAGCCCCCTGGATATAAGCCCCTGTGATAACATTTGTACATTTGTAACTAATCCTAGCAGTATGCGGGAAGTTTGTCACATTTGAACCTAGTTATATGGCCTAGCTCTCACAAGTCTCCTGTAGCTCAGTGGTAGAGTGTCCGAATGGTGTTTCGAAGGTCATAGGTTCGACTCCTGTTGGAAAAACTGGAAATGATTTTTCTGAGTAGCTTGTGTCACTGACTGAATATTATCTTTTCCCATTGTGTTGCTACCAAGCATAAAGTTCAAGGGAACAGAATTTTGCATCTTTATCTTACCGTAGTGTCTTACTGTACTTCTTTTGGGCTACTTCATAATTTTGTGCCTTGAATTGTTCATTTCCAACACTTTTTAGTTTCTCTGCTGCAACCAACACTTCATCAGTCTGGAAAATAAATTTAAAACAATTTGACTAAATGTCAAATAAAGGCCTCCATCCTTGCCACTAGCTGTTCTTGGAAGTTCAATATTCAACTCCTCGGCCACACATGTAAATAGCTAACTAGTTCAGTTGGGGGAACAAGTACCAGTTTGATGGGAAAATCCCAACTCCGAGACGGGACTGAGCCCATGGTGTTCGTCCCCGAAAATGCTACAGGCAGCATCATTAATAACTTTGCTGGGTGCGATTGCTTTCAGAGTACTCGTGAGTGCTCGCAGCTAGTTTTTTGATTGGATAAAAAGATTTGGAAACTCTTCGAGTGCTTCCACGAAGATTTGCCAAAATTGGCACTTGTTCTCCTGACACTCATGCTAAATGTCAGCTGCTATGTTGTGCTTTATGAAATATCTAGTACTTAATCTGCTCCATCCTAACAGCTGTAAACAAGTGAAATCATTTTGAAATTCTATGCGCATTCTATGTGTCACATGATCTATCCTGACAAGTCAAAATGAGATCCATAGTTCAAGATTACTATGAAATTGTATTACCTTGCTGAAGTCCAGGCCCGGAGTCCTCTTGGCCAGTCTGGCAGCATGTCTCCTGTTTCCATCATCAACTAATATGCCGTCATCTTCTCCCGGCAGCACCTCACCACAGTCATCGATAACACATGGCTAGAAGAGAAAAGAATACCATTTAATAATTTACAGGGATTGTACCTGCATCTCTTTGCAGAATCAACAGCCACACTTACCAGGCGCGGATCCAGACTGGTTTCCATCGTTTTACCGAAATCGGTCAAATTTTTCCAAATGACTCAAACTCATGGGAAATGTAATTTTAAAGAGTGAAAATCTAAAAACGTTTGCAGGGGAACATGCCCCCGACTTCCATAGATTTCATTGCTCAAACTCTACCGGTCAAGGTTTTTCCTGGATCTGTTCCTACCTACCACTAGCTAGGCTCCAAAACAACTTGCCTAGTTACATTGTGTGGTTCCAGAAAATATCCATACCTCCCCCATGGAAGATTTTTTTGGTTTGAACTTCCTCCTCCCCCTCAGAATTGCCAATGACCTTCCTTGGGGTGGGTATGGATATTTGTTGTGGTTCAAATGTTTTATTGGTTTAAAAATTTTCAAACCAGTTTGATTTTTATTTTCCTTTCTCTCATATCATTATCATAATCTGGAACAAAGGAAAATAAAAACCAAACTGGTTTGAAAATTTTTAAAACCAATAACAAATTTAAACCACAACATATTTTCTGGAACTGCACATTACTGACTAAAAAAAATATGACAAAAAGGTGCATGTGACTAACCTGAAAGGGTTTACTATCATCAACAGGTGTGTTTTCAAGTTGTCTAGCAACACCCATTCCCTTAAGACTTTACCAAAGACAACATGCTTCCCGTCAAGATGAGGTGTCTCGGCACAAGTGAATGAAAAACTGGGAGCCATTAGTGTTTGGACCAGAGTTTGCCATGGAGAGTAAACCAGCTTCGTCATGCTGCAAATAATGTTCATCAAGACGTCTTTATTTCTTTAATACTATTTATTACATTCTGATTAGTTAGCCTGAGAAAGTAACGGTTTTATTTTTCCTGAGCTCTTTTACGGACTACTGCATTGATACAGTAGGTAAGGTAAAGCCGTACTCGGGTCAACAACTGGCCCACAATGCCAATGCTTATCCCGGTTTCTGTAGCATGAAGCCGACCTAGGAGTATTGCTACTCCCCCTGGATGGGATGCTAGTCCATCACAGGTTACCCCAGCATTTCGTCACCGGTACCATATATACTCCTGGGTGGAGAGAGGCACTGTGAGAGTTAAGTGTCTTGCTCAAGAACACAACACAATGACCCTGGCCAGCGCTCAAGCCTGGACCACTCGATCCAGAGTCCAACAGTGATGCTAACCATTAGGCCAATGTGTCTCTGAGACTGCATTGTATGGATACCTTTAATTCCAAGTTTTCGTCATCAAACTTTTCTCCATAGATTAGACTCTCCACCGGTGCCATTGTGGTTGGTAAAATCACCACCCTGGATCATGAAAGCCTTGATAACTACAACAACAACATCATCAAGTTAGTCATTTCCAAATGCATTGTATGACTAGAATATGTTACTAAAATTAGCCTGAATTTCAGCCACCTCCTCTGTCGCTTACTCCCAGGAGAGATGTCTGAATCAAATGCCAATATCTTATTTTAATTTCGGCAAGATTTAAAGCAAACGCGATATGATGTCACTGGACAGTATTAGCAGCCATTTGATTCAGACCTATCTCTTGGGAGAATGCGACCAGAGGAGGCGGGTGAAATATTTTTCATAAGTGTGTCAGTTAAGGCTGTAATAGCTCAAATTTTTCAGCCAGGTGTGAGAAATTGGTCCGTAAGCATGAGCTAAACGTGAGATCAAAGTTTTCGACCGGCGGGCGTGAGAACTCATGCCTAAGGCGTGAGAGTTGGCAGGTATATGTTTGTCAGATACTTACTTCTATGAAAAGTTTGAGCCTTTGTAATGAAGTGGTATCCCTGTTGCAGGACCATTTCCTTTGTCTCCAACACACAGCGACCGAAAGTTTTCTCTGCTGTCCTTGGGCACTTGTCAGCAAATACCTCAAACAATATTCTTCCAACTGGTGAATAATAAAACCAATAATTTTATGTCGTGACGTAAATTTTTGTTTTAGGTGACACCATTTTGGGCGGCGCCCCATTTTGTGTGTGGGTTCAACCATTCAACAAGATTCCAAGAAAGTGGACGGTCGAACTTACGAACGTTTATGGTGAGGCAATTTGAGCATTTTTACAGGAAATTATTTATTGAGCTTTAAGTGAGTAGCTTTGAAATATTCTTTCCTGCCTTCCCTTTATATATTAACGGAAACATCGCAAAACGATAACTTGCCGAAATCTCTTCAAACAAGCCTGAGAAGTGAGCAAACTACAAAGAATACAACACAGCAACAGGGTAAGTCGGTTTTATTCACAGAACATTCTAATAATAATTTATTATTCATATCATCTGGAACAAAACCGTTGCATTCCCATGCAAACCCTTATAAATCGAGTCTTTGTAACACAATACCGCTTATATCGTGACGGTATTCTCTTATATTACGGACCTTCAGATTGGGGACGAGTACGAACGAGTACGAGAACGAGTACGAGTACGACTTTCTTCTTTCAAACAATATTGTTCCCAGAGCCCTCGCTCTTCCCTGTGACTGACCAGTAGAAGTGTAGGTTCTGGCCGGAGATTGGAGTGACACATGATGATCTTGAGGATGCGCAATAGGTTTAAAAGTCGTACTCGTACTCGTTCTCGTACTCGTACCCCAATCTGAAGGTCCGTATTTAGCTTGGGAGGCCTGTGGTTTTAAAAATTTCCAAAATGTCCTCAAACTCAATTATCTTGGCATGCTGTGGCCTTAAATACTTTCATGTGACGTTTTCCCGCACAATACTTTATATAACCCCACAAACTGCAAGGTAGGCACAGATCTAAGCTATAGTTTGCGCATATTTTTAAATTAAACAGAACACACATGTCGCATGGACTTTAATAAACTTAGTTTATAATAATACTGATTTATCAAGGTTCTAAGACATGAATGTAAAAGATCAACAACCTACCTCTCTCGCCGCCGATAGAAATGTCAAAAAAGCACCTCGATTACTGTTTTCAGACATCTTCAGAAGTGCAGGAGGAAAAAAGGTTTACCGATGTGACAGAAATCCACACGAGGAAAAAATTATTGTCACTTATCACGTGACACGCTATAGAGACCGCTGATCGTATGTACAGCTGGCAGACAAAATGGCGGCTGCTTGACACTCGCTCGATCGATCGTCATAATCGCGGAAAGAAATGTCTAGCAAAGTGAAGACAGCGATTTTTTATTGGAGGATTTACAGCGTTTACCTTGCAGCATTATATCCTGTTGTGGTTTATCCAAAGTTACATCCAGAAGTATACCGTAAGTCTTGTAAAATTAGATCGTCTTATATAAGCTTAAGTTAATTTGAGTTTCAGGTTTATTCTCGAGTCAATAAGCTAAAGTTTCTGGTTTCTCTGATTCGGGAAAATTAAAAACATCTGTGATTAACTTCGACTGGTGTTCCCTGACTGAAACCACAAAAGGTATACCCGAGATTCGACCTAATTTGAACAAATTGCAGGGGGGGGGGGGGGGGGGGGGGGGGGGGGGGGGTCCTCTGATGTTAAAAAATACAGTAACTCTACCGTAAAAGCTCTATTAAGCCCCCGGGGGCTTATTTAATTTCAGGCCTCCCAAGTAGGGAAGGCTTAGTAGAGAGGGGGGCTTAATAGAGAGGGGGGCTTATTTCAAATCATAAATTTTCAGAAAATTCACATTATTTTTTTCAAAGCTTTTTACTATTACACCACTGACTAACTAAACCAGAACAAGAAATGGGTTATGTATGACCGGTCTTACAAAGGAAAGCGTCATTTATACCCTAACTCCCGACGATAGTTCTGGAAATTAAAGACCACCATTTCAATATAAAGGTGGACTGAAACGCGCAGAAAATATTGCTGAAAAGTAATTTACATCAGCCTGATGGAAGGAGGGTGGCTAAGAGAGCCTTTTACGGTAGTTGTCATTTTGAAATAAATGGTAATTTGGTGCCTTATAGGGTAACAATGAAACTGAGCTACCCCCCCCCCCCCCCACCCTAGGGTGGCGGCAGAGTTTAACTGCCCATTTGGGGAGATGTGGCAGTTGTGGGAGATTTCCATAAGATGGCTGTGAATGGATTGGTGCATTCGGGATACAAAAATCCTGGTCATTGAGCCATTGGTCATTTATAATTAGCCTGCACACAGCAGGTGCTGAGCGGAGAAGGGAGCGTGCAAGTTTTTAGGGGTGCTCATAGAAAGAAGAAAGCCTTTTCTTTCCGCTCACGCGCACCCCTAGAT
>MU827098.1:0-13018 GCA_029204205.1 Desmophyllum pertusum | reverse complement strand
GTGTCGGGACAAATATTACATGTAATTTTGTGATTTGAGTAGTTAATTATAAATCGTAAGAGCTAATTAATGTGTCAGCGAAATACAAGGGAATTGTAACTTCAAGTAAGAGAGATTTCGCCAAGCACGGGAGATTTCCGATAATATTGTACAAGGAAGTTTCGCCTGACAGGGGGGGGAGAATATTTTTAACACTGATGTAAATTGCATGTGGCGTATTGCATGTATGGGCCAAATAAGGGAAAGAAACGTGGGCTCTAATTGGTGAAATTATAAACTAAATTTAGGTAGCATTTCTACAGTATTGTTAGTGCTTGGGGAAAATTACTGTACTTTACGTGATCGTGGGGAAAGGTACGTACATACGCAAGGGAAGAGATTGTGAAAAACTCCGGGGTGGCTGCGTGCGTAGTGCCTTTGAGGGGTTAAAGATTCATGATTGTTTGTATCGGCGGGGGTTAAGGGTGTACAATAATCTAAATTGACGGCACCCTTAGAGTTAAGCGGGCGGTACCGTTTTATGGGTGCTAGAGCCGGAAAAGCATGATGATCAGGGAACTATTTTTGTTTACGAGTAAGTATCGGTATTTCGAAGGAATCGTCTTCATCACTATTAAAGAATGTTATTAGTTGTCCATTTTAAACATGTTTTGTTTTAGAATTGGTAGCCTTTCTTCGTTGGTGAAAATGAATTGGGGCCACGCCCACAAAGCTCTAAATTTTTGTTATCCTTTTAGAGGTTCTTTTCAAAATTTCTCGTACGAGCACCCCCGACTCCTTTTATACTAGGGAGTCCCCCCCCCTTCCCCCCCCCCCGGTGTAAAACTATAGTAAGAGTCGAGAATGTAAGTCTTAAGGCAGATTGTCGCGAACGTTCAGATTGATCAGAGTGTTAATCGAGATTGTTGCGAACGTTCAGAATGTATAGTTATCGTTCAGACTTGTCGATTGTGGAATAAACTACGTAAGGAAGAAACAGCATAGAATACAAGTCCTCTTATTGTAACCACGGGCGGTGGCGTGATTCCGTACTTGAGAGGCCTATACACATTACACAGATAATAGCTGTATAAATTTGCGGGCTCCAACTATAGAAGGCCTTTCAAACTATCGAGAAGTCAATCACCAGAAGTTAATCATTTGGACGGCAAGGGCAAAGCAATCCAATTCTTAAGAAGCATTCTTTCAAGTATGACTTTGTATATACAATTGTTGTGATGTTGCTTTGGCTTGTGTTTTGTTTCTGGGAGATAATTGCATGGGTCATTATAATTTGCTGTATAATCCTGATTTGTCTTGTTTATTATTACCGTGATTACTTTGAACTACAATATTTTGGGGGGGGGGAGCGTGAACATCATAATCGTCTAAAAATCACTTTTCGAGTCTGGCAACCTTACATTATTTGTTTAATTACAGCAATCAATTTAAAATTCTTATTTATTTATCCATTGGATGTCAACCGTGCTAGAATTTGGTCTTAACAAAAAATTGGACTAAAGCCAGCTATTCGAGAAATTCTTGTGATTGGCTTTGAAATAAACTGGGGGGTGGGGGGGGCTAGGGGACTCTGATCTAAGGGTACAGCAATGGTCGAGGAGTAATATTATTTAACAGGGACAAAGCATTTCATGCTCATTTCTCGCTGCAGCAGGATGCTGACACTTGTGAATGATAATCTCCTGGAAATGAGTTATATATTTGTTTTATATGATCGCGGAATTTCACTAAGGAGTCATAGATGGGACACTCAGATTTGGCGGAAAGGGGATGGCTTGATGATAATGGTGCAGACACTCGAGATCAGACATAGGCTTCAAACTGGAGATCACGGCGCCAATTGAGGACGTCGCGGATCAGGAAGGTGACAGCGAACAAGGCTTTACCAGAAAAACGCTCACTTCTACTACATTTAGATAGTAGACTGCTCACGAGTAAGGCCGGAATGTGGGGTTAGGGTTGACGAACACAACTGGAGTCTTTGATTCGGCCAGGTAAAAAAGAAAGCAACGAACCCTTATATTTTTCTCCTACGAGTGAATAAACTGAACTTAGTACAGTCCGTAGTCGCCTCCTTTCCAATGAACAGATATGCCCCATTGCATAGTGATTAATTCTGGATACAGAACAGACAAACATAAGTGAATAACATGTTTGGAGGAGTTTGGAGCAAATGCAGAAATACGAGACTTAAAAAAAAATCAAAGAATCCCGGTAGAAACCTAGTCTCTCTACGGCAGCCGTTATTTGTGTCGTCACGCAAATATAGGCGGCTGGTGCGTAGGAGACTAGGTAGAACCAGCGATAACGAAAACAATACGCTTCGTTGTCACATGGTCCCCCCCGCCTTTTTTCACATGGAATACATGTAGGCCTGAACCGGCACAATTTCCAGGTTCCCCTAATAGCAAATGTATCAGTTGTAAATTCACTCGGATAAAACTCCAATAGGAGTCGTCTCTCGTGCTTGTTGTGCTGCCGACATATACTTACCCGCGACAAGGAAGATGAATACTTTACATTTGGTTGGTATGATTAGCAATATGATACAAGTACAGGTCATTACTTAATCCTATCACTTGAAACAGCCAGTAGCCAAATTAAGAGTACATTATATTTTTTACTCTTTCAGGTATTTTTGGAAGCAAGATTATTACCAAAATTAACAGAGAAATCAGAAACAGAAAGCTCGACCACCTGAAGCAGTGTAAGACGGGACTGGAGGTTCATTTTAAGGAAGCTCTGGGTTACCATGGGACCAAGAAAGTCACGTCACGCCGCACAAAGCGCTATGCAGGGAAGGTCCATTGGTCATGTTCGGCCACAAAAGTACTTGTGGACTAACTGCCTACAACTACATGGACGGAGCAATGCGACTGGAATAACAGTCGAGTAGATTTAGATGGAAAACCCTTCCTTTTTTGCTGCTTTTCTGCTTTTTACAAGATTTTAAAATGTTGTTTTCTTAAAAGAAGATTTAGTAAGGATTTGTTTAGGTTATTGAACTGTGCTAGCTCTGAAACTATTAGTGATAGAATTTCGTATTTCAATAAGCATTTAATTGAAATTGTAGTCAAGGCTTGAATAAACACATTTGCAGTTTTTGTTGAGGCATTTTATTTATCCGTTAAACCGGGCCCCGTGGGGGGGGGGGGGGGGGATACTCCTTGAAAAGTTTGGTCGGGGTGTGCGGCCTGCTTCTTGAAACCCTTACCCTATTTCAGACCAAATTATGTGATTTTCCATACCCTATTTCAGACCTGACCCAAAAATCGATACCCTATTTTCAGACCTATAAAATTAGTACACGTGTCTAATACATGACTTCAGCTACCCAGGAATGGGTTCCATTTGCGCAAACATTTGAAAAGGGCTTTAAATTCCCCAATGTTAATGGAAAAAACAGTTTCGTCCAAAAGCCAAACCAAATTCCAGGCCAGAGCACAAAACATACCCTATTTCAGACTAAAATGGTCAAAAATCCATACCCTATTTCTGACCAAAACGGCTCAAAAACCAACCCTTTGGGGCGACACATACCTATATAGCTTATATAAGGGAGTACCTCCGGGAACCGGGCTTGCACTGTACATAGCATGTAAAATAATTCATTATTCTCTATCCTACGGCGTGATAGGAATGGGGCGAAGGAGTCACTACCCTCCTCCCCATTCTTCTCGCGTATTCGCCGGTATTATTTTGCCTTCGCGCGCTGAAACCTACGAAAATGCTGAAAATTTGTTCCAAAAGTGCTAAAAAGATGATCGAAATGGTAAATAGTTGCGCCTAACGAAAAGTTGGCTCACAACTCAAAATAAACCATTAAAACTACAAGTTTTAAAAATATATCATATCATGGAGAAATTGGAGTGCGTTACGTAATCATCGAAGCCAAGTCAAGATAATTGCACCTTTGTACATGTCCAGAAACGTGCATAAGGTAATTCAATCGAAATAAAAGTTGCACTGGAGAGTGTCTGAAAACGTTCCCCAGTTGAACATTGCGATGTAATGTTTCAAAATATAGAATAAAAGAATAGGTCACCAACCCCGTGAAAAAGATATAATCGACTAAAAATACCTCTTAATTCCTTACAAAATCAACCAAAAAACACTTATTTTTTCACGTTTCCAGTGATTATTAATTTTTCTGCACTGGGAATTGGTCTATACTCCTTGTATAGAAAGAAGATGATTACTAGACTTAAATATGCGAGAAAAAATGATAGAGTCACTCCACGCTCATTTACGAGAAAACGATCATTTACGCTCTCTGGCGAGCATAGCCACAATGAAAAAGCCGCCATGTTTAAATGCTGAGCGCGCTAATTACGCTAATTACGCTGTTGTTCTTAGTTGTTCTCGTATCCATAATACGGTGAGTTTAGGTCATTTGACGTTGTTGTTTTTGCAGAAGACGGCTAAGAAATGTACCAATATGTAAAACGCAAGTTGCAGAGCTATTGTACTGGCCAATTAAACATATTGTTTTGTGACGTTCTCGCAACGTTCACCTTGCGCTTTACATATTGGTACATTCAAACTGGAGATCCCCTCCAAACTGGCTTCCGGATCAGGAAGTGACAGCAAACAAGCTTATCAGAAAACGTACTTCTACTACATGATAGTGGACTGCTTCACTAGTACCGGAGGTTGACGAACAACTGGAGTCTTTGATTCCAGGTAAAAAGAGCTAGGGAGGGACTTCCATATAAAGGTATTGGGTTACAAACGCCCCATTACAATCCAGTAGTTACTAGGGTTACAAACGCCCCATTACAATCCAGTAGTTACTGGGTTACAAACGCCCCATTACAATCCAGTAGTTACTGGATTACAAACGCCCCATTACGATCCAGTAGTTACTGGGTTACAAACGCCCCCATTACAATCCAGTAGTTAGTTTGTTGCAAACCGCCCCATTATAATCCAGTAGTTAATAGGTTACAAACTCTCCATAACAATCCAGTAGTTACTGGTTACAAACGCCCCGTTACCCAGTAGTTACTGGGTTTCAAACGACCCCTTACAATCCAGTAGTTACTGGGTTACAAACGCCCCATTACAATCCAGTAGTTACTGGGTTACAAACGCCTCATTACAATCCAGTAGTTACTGGGTTCCAAACGACCCATTACAATCCAGTAGTTCCTGGGTTACAAACGCCCCATTACAATCCAGTCGTTACTGGGTTACAAACTCCCCATTACAATCCAGTAGTTATTTTGTTACAAACGCCCCATTATAATGCAGTAGTTAATAGGTTACAAACTCCCCATAACAATCCAGTAGTTACTGGGTTACAACGCCCCATTACAATCCAGTAGTTACTGGGTTACAAAACGCCCCATTACAATCCAGGTAGTTATTTTGTTACAAACGCCCCATTATAATGCAGTAGTTAATAGGTTACAAACTCCCCATAACAATCCAGTAGTTACTGGGTTACAAACGCCCCATTACAATCCAGTAGTTTACTTTGTTACAAACGCCCCATTATAATGGCAGTAGTTAATAGGTTACAAACTCCCCATAACAATCCAGTAGTTACTGGGTTACAAACGCCCCATTACAATCCAGTAGTTACTTTGTTGACAAATGCCCCATTATAATGCAGTAGTTAATAGGTTACAAACTCCCCATAACAATCCAGTAGTTACTGGGTTACAAACGCCCCATTACAATCCAGTAGTTACTGGGTTACAAACTCCCCATTACAATCCAGTAGTTACTGGGTTACAAACGCCCCCATTACAATCCAGTAGTTACTGGGTTACAAACTCCCCATTGCAATCCAGTAGTTTACTGGGTTACAAACGCCCCATTACAATCCAGTAGTTTACTGGGTTACAAACGCCCCATTATAATCCATTAGTTACTGGGTTACAAACGCTCCATTACAATCCAGTAGTTACTGGGTTACAAATGCCCCATTACAAACCAGTAGTTACTGGGGTTACAAACGCCCCATTACAATCCAGTAGTTACTTTGTTACAAACGACCCATTACAATTCAGTAGTTACTTTGTTACAAAACGCCCCATTACAATCCAGTAGTTACTGGGTTACAAAACGCGTCATTACAATCCAGTAGTTACTGGGTTTACAAACGCCCCATTACAATCCAGTAGTTACTTGGTTACAAACGCGCCATTACAATCCAGTAGTTACTGGGTTACAAACGCGTAATTACAATCTAGTAGTTACTGGGTTACAAACGCCCCATTACAATTAGTGGGTTACAAACGCCCCATTATAATCCAGTAGTTACTGGGTTACAAACGCCCCCATTACAATCCAGTAGTAACTGGGTTATAAACGCGTCATTACAATCCAGTACAGTGGAACCTGGTTAATACAGACATCAATGGGGACACGTTTAAGTGTCCGTATTATCCGGGTGTCCGTATTAAGCGGGATCTCAGAATAAACGTCACGGACACATGTAACAGGCAAAGGATGTCAAAGAGGAAGAAGGCTAACATGCAAGCAATGACTGCAGTAAAAGGCCAAGGAAGTGAAACTTTTGTGTGAGCACAGTGAGCGGAGAACTTTAAGGTCTACATAACTGGATCTAATTTTCGCTTATCGTTAAAAGATCCAGCCAAAATGTATGCCAAACGGTAATGTACAATAGTTTCGAGAGTCCGTACAGTTTCCGTGGTTGTGGTACATAACGTCTTTGATGACACCTCACTTCAACAAACAGTTGTAACTGCACGTTAGAATTAAAAAAATATACTACGCCAATTTGTGATCATTTCTTTATTGTCATCATCTGTCGATCTGCTTGATAATACATGGATATTAAAGTACAGGTAAGGCGAAATTGGATGTAGCCTCCTACGCAGACATTCTTTTAGCTCGTCACGACACTAGCCTCCTATGCAGACTTTCTTTGGGATTGCGTGATGAGCCCAAAGAAAGTCTGCGTTTGGGAGGCTAGTCACGCACTGATCTTGATGAAAAGCAAATGGTCGTTTAATCTCTTTATTCATCCCAGAAGATCGTGCTACAATAACCATAATAATATAAATGCAATTGAAAATATTACTTCCTTGCTCTGGAAGCATCGTAATTATAAAATAAAGGTTTTTGAAACTCAGAGCTTAGTAAAAGTTCTTTATGAAACTTAAAAAAATGACAATTTAAAAGTTTCGCTAAAGCCTGTAAATGCAGTAGCATGTTGAATAAATTAGATAAGATTGTTTGCTTTCATTTTGGCTACCAGACAACTTTGTTTACAGTGTAGGAGTGATCTTCTTATAATTCTAGAAAAGGAGGATGCGCATTCTGGCACCAGCTTTTCATTTTTTGCTATAGGTCAGTAGCCTGTTCCATCCAGCATCTCCTGTTTATTCCATTTGAAAAAAAAAAATGCAACTTACAAAACTAAAGCTGGAATTACGAATTGCCGATCTAAGCTACGCTACGCCCGAGTTGTCTTTTGCCTCTCTTTCAAAACGAGTCTTCGTGCGAAACCATTCAAATGGAAATGAGTTTGATTTGCATGAAAATGAACATACGAGAGGCAAAAGCCAACTCGGAAATGGCCTATTGTAATTACGAAAAGCAGGACTTTAAGCCTGGTTCTCATTAGACTGTTCACGAACTTCTCTATTTTCTCCGACAGTCGAGGTTCTCATATGCATGCTACCGGTAAACTAGTCTCCTACGCAGACTTTCTTTGGGCTCATCACGCACTCCTCCCCCGTGGGGAGTGAGTCCTTCCCATTTGAAATGTACATAGGACAGGAAGTGAAGATCATCCCAGTAGTATATGTCCACTGTGTTGCTTTTGCGTTGATTGATCTCGAGGCAGACATTGTGACAAGCATAGCTTCTTCCAGTTGAAATGGAGATAGGACAGGAACTGAAGGTCAGTTGAACACTCCCACATATCACAAGGAACTACCAGTAGTAATGTCCACTGTGTTGCTTTTGCGTTGATTGATCTCGAGGCAGACATTGTGACAAGCATGGCTTCTTCCAGTTGAAATGGGGATAGGACAGGAACTGAAGATCATGAACACTTCTACATATCACAAGGAACTACCAGAATACGTCCAATGTGTTGCTTTTGCTATGATTGGTCTCAAGGCAGACATCGTGACAAGCATAGCTTCTTCTGTTCTTATTGTTCCACTACCTTGGCCAGGGCAAGTGTTCACATAATGATCAAACACAAGAGATGGGTCATTGGCCTGTAAATTCTCATCGGATTCTAAACTAGTCTCCAGTCCTTTCAATCCTCCAAACACCACCAGCAAATGTCTGAGGGAAAAAAGTGCACAAACATTGCGTAAATTAAATGAACCATTTTCTTCAATGTCAACATAAAAACTCTCCTTACATGTCTTTATATCTTTTTAATTGCACTAGTTGGGAGAATTAGATTATTTTTAAGACAAATCTCAATCAATCCTCAATAATACGAGTCTATAATATGAACTGTTTGGTCGCTAGGCTTGATTTCCGTCGCTCTCTCAAGTCCAGTCTTCATTCCTCCCGGCTGGTAATTGAGCCTACCGGTCAAATGTAAGTTGACAGTCTTGACTCGAAACTTGATCGGTCGAGTTTCGAGTGACTGCCAACTTACATTTGACTGGTACTTTATTTAATTCAGTCTCTTGAACAAAGTGGACTGCCTGTAATAAGGGATGTGTTTTTATCGTTGTGTGCGACCCTTCCATGCATAAACTCATATTCATTTTGAAAAGTACTGAAAAGTACTGTGGCGTGTCTTGTTAGAACTTAACCATCTTTGTACTGTACCTAAAATTTGGCAATACTAGATCATCTACCAAGGTGCCTCTTTCTGAAGTTCCCATAGTGACATCATAGCCCTCTTTGTAAGGACTCTGCGTAAACACTGCCCCAAAGAAGGAGCCACCCTAACATTGTAGCCCCAATACAGTCCTTGTTCTGTTCTAGGTGCACTGGGAGACACCACCGTTCCACTGTAGAATTTTGCACCTGTTAAAGTACAAGTAAATAAAAGATAATCAAATGCATGATAAATGCATCACAAAAGAAGTTAGACCTTCAGATAAGGGATAGGGGCCACTCGCTGATTCTATAACAAAATGTGTTACATTTAATGTCAAGTTGCCCAAAATATAAAGGAGGATCTAGACATGTTGGCATCATTTTCCCTTCAGAAAACAAGGGGGTGAGGTTGGGGTTGGAGGAGCCTCTGATACTGTTTAACAATCCATGCACCAGCTGGTAAAACTGAAGATTATTCAATATACAATGTACATACAATCAAAAGAACTTTCATAATTGGCAGCAATTGCTGAGAGCTTTAGTTCAATCAAATGCAACATTTTATATCATTGAAAAAACTTTTTGGTGGTCCATACTCGAATCCCACAAACAAAAGTATAGTGAAAATACATGTAACACTACCTCTGGAGAGGTATTGTTTTATTTTATTTTAACCAAAATAATGCAACTGGTAGTTTTCACCATTAATTTTTGCAAGCTGAAGTTTTGGATTTTTGTCAGGCCAGTCTTAATTAAACAAAGGGTAAGTTTGCACTTGTACTACAAATCAGAGTTTTACGCACCTGAAGTGTCAACCATCTTGACAGTGACTCTCACACCTGGTTTGATGCTTCTGTCAATCCTCACCTCTTTTCTCATTCCGACATTAACAAATGAAACCACACCCTTCTTGACAGGTCTGTCAACGACTACCCCCTCCCTGTAGGGCATATCGTCATCAACTTTCATGTGATGCGGGGTATCCAAGGGATTTAACAATCCTAAAAGATAACAACATCAGGTTTCTTACCTTTCTGGTTTTAATAGACTTACATGTACTATTTCTAACCATCATGGAGCGGAGCACTTAACAACAACCTTGTTGGATTGAAATCTCCACAGCAGAAAAAATGACAAAGAGTAGGGAGGGATTTGTTAACCCTAGCCAAGGAACAATGTGGGATTTATAATGAAAATGATAATGACAACCTTGATACAGCTGAACATTTATGTCGCAGAAATGCATGCAGATACGAATTTTCCAAATTTAACGATTTTTCGCTACCATGCTTTGGGTTTAGGGATAAGAACATGGGGATTTCAAAACCTTCATACATACACCTTATTCGATGGTCTAACATATAATAAGCGCAGCTATTTTGCAAGTTGCGTAGTAAAGCAACAAACAAAATGTCCACTCGAATTATACAGTAAACCATCAAATAAGGGATTTATTATTCTACTGCAAAATTTCCCAACTATTATGCTATTTTACGTATTCGCTCTGTTCAACTGGTCAATACCGTCTCATATTTTGCTCATTCTCTTGACCTTATATGGTGAAATGACGTAATAGTGGAATAATAAAATCATGTACATGTACATGTACCTGCATATTGTAAATCACTGTGTTTTGGGAAGAAATTTTTCCTAAGGTACTGTGGACACTCCAAGTATTGAAGTATTCTTGCCAGCAGGACGTTAGGGTCTGATCTTCGGTTCAGTCCACTGTTAGATTCACTCTGGCCTTTCCAGACTCATCAAAGATGACTACTTCATCTACACTGAAAACTGCAAGAGCACGAGCAATCTGCATAGAGTAACAGCAAAAAAAATTACATCCTAATGGAAAGTATTTTTACCAGAGTATTTGCCTTGGTTTAAACCCTTTCACTCCCATTTAAGCAGAATCAAGTCTAACTTTTAAGTCTGTGAATGAAACCCTAGTGTGATATGCACCGCAGTTTTTGTCTACGAAGTTGCTAAGCAACATGACGTATTTGCTGGCGCGATTGCTTTTGGAGTACTCGCGCTAGATTTGATTGGGTAAAAATGATTTGGAAACCCTTCGAGTGCTTCAACGAAGATCTGCCAAAACTGGTACTTGTTCCCACGACTACATGTAGATAGGGATAATGTCACTAATGCTACTAGCCAGGAAATATGGCTGATGATAAATATAGAAGTTTTATACAGTAACAACCCGCAAGTAAGAACCTGCATTTTCCCAAGTTAGCCTAAAACAGGTTCTTACATAAATGGTAATTAGCACAAATTTAGGCTATTAGGTTCTTAAATAGGTTCTTATTTTCTGAAGAAAAAAATTACATTGTAGGCTAATAAGAATTTCAGTGGTATTCAGCATATTAGAGCGTTTCACTCACTGTGACCTTTGGGGCTATATTGTCCATGGGACAACCGGTTTTAGCCGACCATATTGGTGTTCCATCGTGACAATGTTTTATACTGACGGCCATAAGTACATATTTTACGGGTTTTTACGGCCTTGTGTATTCAGCTTTACAAACCAAAGCAGTTTTATTTGTATGGTTGTTTTTGGCTCCTGACAATCTCTGGCCAAAAAACTGGTGATGAAGGCATCCAAATCTCTGAAAAATTGAGCTTTTTCCCTGTTTTAAGTGTGGTGACCAAAGAAAGGGAACTTTACGTCTGAAGCGAAGAAGAAAACTGATAGATCTCTAGCTGATTATTCAAGACGACTTAACTGTGCTGATGAAATTTATAGTAAACTACACACTAACAGCAAAATATTTTTGGTCTTTTCACATGAACATAACAGGAACGAATGGTCAGCAAACTTACGGCAGAGCGGCCGCTTTTGATAAAAACATGACAACTTTTTAGTAATATACATAGTCGAACAATCGTAATTTCCGATAAAACATTTGTAATAAACGGGTCGCTATATAGAATGGAAAAAAATACCTTTCAAATGTTTTGAAACTGTAATTTGATTTTTTCTTGCTGTAAAAAAGAAAAAGCCTACTTGTAAGAAGAGAACTTGGACACAAATTCTCAGTACCTCACGCAATATTTTTGTTCCAGCAATGAATATAACTTATAAAACACAACAGATTCCTTCTTTTACAAATTCCTGTTGGAGATGGAATACTCCAAATGTTCGGATAAAAGAAATTTTCCCTATTTTGTGGAAATGATAGTGGAAAGCTTAGTCATTAAACTTGAATAAATGCTGCGAAAGTAAATTTCAACCGGCTTGATTGTTGACCATATTTCATGAACAACTGACTATTGAAAAGCAAGGGCACATTCCTTTCGTTTAAACGAACAAGTTAACGCTCCAATAAAGACGGAATCGGTTGACTTTTAAAATACGGTTTAATGTTATCGTACCTTTTCCCTTGAATTGGAGAACAGGATCGATGCCAACACATGAAATATTTTCAGGAGTTTATGGTTCGTAACGATTGTTCACCGCTGCGAAGATCGAGATACTCCGAGGACATTTCCATCCCAATTTCCATTCTGTTTGGCCATAATTTGAATTTCTACAACCTCAAGAAGCATCCCAAGACTTCAATAACATCTCCAAACTTGAAAATGCTTCTGATATAAAGGCATTCGTTGCACAATTTAAACTGCTGTGTTGTCAAAGTTCTAGTAGACTCTTGACCTACGATTCCGGAGATGGAACAAACAGCCAATATGGCGGATATGTAACTTTCCCTTGCCAAACCGTGAGACGTTCACGTTGCAAACGCTCTATTCCCTTATATAAAATCTGCATACCAAGTATTTATGTAAAAGGATGACTATAATTGACGGCAGTGTACACTAATTTTTTTATATAGATTTTAGAAAAATAAGAACCTGTTTCAAAATTTTTATGGCTAAAACAGGTTCTTGTATAGAGGGGGGCTCTAACTGCAAATTTTAGCCTAACAGGTTTTTTAAAAACTAGGTTTCTTACTTGCCGGGGTGTTTTCTGTAATTTATTATGTTGCTTGATATTTTATTATTTAAAAGCCTATCTGTTCTCTCTCATCCTGGCCTGCTAATTAATGTCCTCCAGTTCTGGGGATTGGAGGCATTGTCTAGGATAGAAGGCCAGGGAGAGCAAGACTGATAGTAAACTGGCGACTCTGAACAACAAATACAATACAACAATTCACTGTATGGCTTCAACTTAAAAGATGAGGATGTTTTGAAGGGTAATAACTAATAACATATTTACAACTAAATGTATCAATTTCCACATTATACAATC
>MU827097.1:0-13120 GCA_029204205.1 Desmophyllum pertusum | reverse complement strand
TTGCATTCCAACACAATATGAGTCTATTCCAATGAAAATTCACGAAAACATCTTACTATAGGTTGTCACAGGATGGTGCCTATCCCCCGACCCCTACCCACACCATTCATGTATGTCCCTAATTAATCAACTAGCTAGGAAGAATGACGAGACCCTGGGAACTGAGGTTGTGAATGAAATGTTTTCCTGTATGATCCTTTTTCATCTGTTTGTTGTCAATTGAGCAGCTCCAAAACACTTCGTAATTTTGTCACAGTACACTTCCAAGCCCCTGTGAAGAAATGTGCTCTGCTCGTCCTGGAGGACATTGATACGATGCGCCGAGAACACTAGAATTCTGAATTATAAAATGTGTCCTGCATTTCTGTGAGATGTTTTATAGGTCGTTCCCTGATACCAAATGCTGGTCCATCGTCCGCGTTACCATAGTGGATGCGACCTGCATCGGATTCTTGATCAGTGGCTATTTTAGTTGGTTCCAGGCCATGCGGGTTTGACCATTTAACTAAACAAGAAAGCTTGTGAGCATCTTGTCGCTCCTCCACTGATCTGTTGATGAGGATGGACGCATGTCATATCAGATGTCACAGAGTTAAAGGTATATAAAATCCATTTGCACTTTATAAACTAGAGATACATGGTTTCGCAGGACCTCGCGAAGGTATGCCGGTTAGGGTGTATTTTGGGTGCTAGGGGTAAGTGGTTTGTAGTTCTTAAGACAGTCTGTCTGTATTATTTTCCCCAGTTTCTGTTTGTTATTTCCGTAAAGCCAGTATTTTTTCGAAGTAAGCGAAAAACTAATTAACACCAGGAGGGCCGCCAGAAATAAAGAAATAAAAAGAGCTCACCGGACCTCAGCGGGGCCGACAAAAAGTACTGAAACCTTACATATACGGATCCTTGAGTTGCGTTCAAACTGCAACAAATGCCAACAGTTCTCCAGAAAAGGACTCGTGGAATTGTTCTCAAAAGGAGTTTTTGGCCTTAGTATTACAATCGAAAGGTGTGTAGTTTTTTTTTTTGTTTTCTGTCAAGTTTTCTTTATATGTACGATACGGAATCTGCAGTTTATTTTCCCTCGCCCCTGGGTAGAGAATGCTAGTCCATTCGCCAGACTAACCCCAAGCACTTTTTTTGTCCCTATTACGGGAACTGTGAGAGGAGTAAAGTGTCGAAGAACACAACACAAGAACCCAGGCCAAGTGGACGCGCGAGTAGAGTCCTCCTTTCCCTTAGATCGTACAAGCAAGACGCGAAAAAGGCGAGATTCTGAATGCCCGCGCCCAAAAATTGGGGGCGAAACTCGAGGGGTTTTTTTTCCAATAAGATTCTCGGAACCTACCATTAAGGTTAGGCAACCGGCGCTTCCTGCCAAAAAAATACTTAGCTAGACATAGAATGCCCACTTTATAATTGCTATAAATCGTATGCGAAAAGAGACGAGAGTTCATCAGAAGACGCCATTTTTAATTCTCCTCTCCCTTAATCACCTGTGGTTTTAATGCCGACTGAACGTTCAATTTTTCGGTTGACGAAATTGAATAACCATGAATTTATCCCTACCTATAACATAGGATATGTAGCTTTTTCTTAGACTGTTCACAGCCTCTTAGCGTCGGGAAAAATAGAGAGATTGCCGTGTGAGCAGTCTAGCGGCTTTTTTCCCTGCTTTTCGTGTCCATACACATACTTCAACGGCAATCGCTACATTACGATATTAAGCTTATCTCCACAAGGACGCATCAACGCTAAATTAAAATATGATTGAAACGCCAATTCATTGATAAGACCTAGATATTGTTGAGAATAAATAGTAGCAGTGCAACCGAGCTCTAACGGAACTCGGATAAGGAACAAACCCTAGAGTACTACTTTTTTTCTTTTTTTTTTGTTTTTTTTTTTTTTTTTTTTTATTTATTTTTTTTTTTTTTTTTTTTTTTTTTTTTTTTTTTTTTTTTTTTTTTTCTTTATTTTTTTTTTTTGTTTTTTTTTTTTTTTTGTTTTCTCGCCATTCAGATTTTGAGGAGAAAATAGAGGCCCAGGACAATCTCGTACCAGCAGTCAACGTTCTTCCACGGTCAGCGGTAGTCGTCGCCAGATGAGACTCTCGGGGAATGGAATTGAGAATCCCAGAAATGTGGGATTCCAACTGTCTATTTTGTTACACGAAACAGCCAATCAAAAAAAATTCAAAAAAAATTACATTCCCCCCAGGAGTCTAACCTGGCGACGACTAACCGACTGACTCCGCTCCTAAAATAAGTGAATTTAGCTATTGCGCCCACCCCCCTCAGAAATTATGGAAGGACCCCCCTCCCCACCTCCCCCTCCCAGTACACACACACCATTTATACAAGACCATAAAGAAACCTCGCATTGTCTCTACAGATGACACCTGTGATCAGGTGTATTAAGATCTATATAAACAGAAACTCGAAGAGCTCCTACTACATGCCTTACTTGTTGGGGAAATATCCGCGTCTGGAAACAAACACAGGTATCTCCCTAGCAATGTTTAAACATAGCCATGAGCTATGAGAGGCATGATGAACTAGGGGGTTGTATGGGATAGCCGCAACTGTTAACCAGCTTTGTTAGGGACTTTGCAACCTTATAGAGAATAATAGACTTATCATAGTGGCAAAGGATATTTAAATTTGAATTTGCCAGTTCAGTCCACATGCTACACGACACATCAAGGGCCTTTCAGTGGGAACCAGTGGTGGATTCTAGGGAGGGGCCCGGGTCCCCCTTTTGTGCGGTGAAAAATACTTTAATGGCCCAAAAGTGGCCACAATATATTTGGCCCTGAACCTTATAAAACAGGTCTGGAGCCGGCCACTGTAATATGAACTTTGACATACAATTTTAATGGCCCCTCTTGAGTGACATATTTTACTTCTGAGACCCCCTATCCTTGCAGTGATTTTAACGTATGCCCTCCCCCCCCCCCCCCCCCACCCCCCTCTGGTTTCCAACCCCTCCCCTGGTAATTATTGCAGCAGCTCCCTTATATGTGTCGTATTACATGCCATTTAATACAGCATCCGAAGGCGGGTAGCGAAGACTGCAAGTAATCTTTAGTTGCGGGGATGGTAGTTCCCGGGTTTTCGGTGAATAATTCCGTCGAATTACTGTGAGTATTTAATGCAATTTTTCTACAGCTACATGCGCTGCGCGTCTAAAAAGGGATTATTGTCAAATGAATTCGGGCGAGTCACTTAAAACAAAGGCTAAACGGATGACACAAGGGTGGACGAATTGAGGCATGACCTGAACCAGCTGACGTGTGCCACAGTGATGAGTTCACGCAGTCGTAATTATGGGTCGTCACGCAACGCTTCTCCCAGAAGGCTTGCTTGAAAACCTAAATAACGGCTTAACGAAGACACTAACCAAGCCTTTACAGGTGGGCACTTGACACAGATAGCACAGATACCAATAATATTCTCGAGTTTCTTTCTTTTTATTTTTGTTCACAAAAGCCAACCTTTCGTTCCCAGAGCTTTTGCCCTTCTAAAATTTAGAAGGGCACAAGGGAAAAGCCCCTGGGAAACGAGTTTGCACAAAAGCAGCAGAATTTCCCTAGCTTGTCGCGTTCCCCAAAATTGTGTCAATGTACGTTGCATTTTAGTTACTTAAAACTCGAACCGCCAGCGTTTTGGGTCATTTTTACAGGACTGAGCTAATGAGACGCAGGGATGAACATAAAATAAATAAATATAAAAACAAAACAATATAAAAAGAACAATAATCGAACGATGACATTCGATTTCCGTTCGATTTGGTTTGGAAATTCGAACTCACATAAAAAAAAATATGTGTTTCGAATTTACGTTTCGATGACCGAACAAATCGAATTCAATCGGTTCGCGTTGAGTTCGATGAGTTCGATTAAGTTCGATTAAAAAATTTCGTTCCGATTTCGTTCGATGTGATTACGTCACGGTACATTTATAATAAGCTTGATTATACGATCTTTCATCCATCAGTTTCACTTTTACTGTTCCACGACGCTCTTCTGTGAATCCTCCAAACATATGCTTCCACTCTGCCACAATTTGGGGTGAGCATGGTGCCGTTGGCGTCCTTTCTAATCACATTTGGAATGAAGAGGTGCCAGCAGCGAAGCATCTCGAGAAGCTCGGAACAGAACAAACGCCATTTGCCGTCTTGTGGAGGCAACCAACCTTGCACACACGCTTCGCGTGCCTCTTGCATTGGGACAGAATCAGCGACTATTCGAATGCGGTTGGTTTTACGTGCTTCAACTGCAGGTTTATAGAAGGCCTTAACTCGTCAATTATTCCCTGGATCTGATTAGAATTCAGCTTCATCCTGGAGTTCCTTTAGAAATGTCGCCCCTTCTGGGCCCAAAGTTAATTTCCCATTGCGAAGATAATTGAGTATTAAACCGGAAGGTGCTTTCCATCTCGATCGATGAAGAACGAGCCATCTTCAGAAGGTTTCATATCAACTTCCCTGAAAAACATGGCCGCCAGCATCGAGGTTTGCGATCTTTGGTCAGCGTTTGAACGCTTGTTGTGAAGTTCTTTCCGCGACCATTAAGTTTTACGGTCCGAGGGAAAAAGTGAACATGATCCAATTTCTTTCGACATGGGCGTCCGAATTGTTCCCTGCTTCCTGGTGATAGTCTTGTTGTTTTCTTGCCTGTAAGATCTCGGCACAATTCTTTGAAGTAACCTTCTGCGCTGTCCGCCAAGGCGCTGGTTTTTCGGGTTGATCTTCTTCAGTTTCAAGGCTTTTGGTTGATACATGCTTACCTTTGAACATAACAAGGAAGAAATTATGTTCTTTCTAATTCTGGACCTCAAAAAACCACAGCAAAGCTGATCACGCTGACTCATGAGAAAGTGAAAGTTGCAGCCAAGCGTTATTGATTTATTCCTAGTGAGGCGCGTGATGTTTGCTTCACGAAATTGAGGATTGCGGATTGCGGAGTGCGTAGTGCGTAAGTGCGGAGTGAAAGAAAAAAAAATTTTAAAAACAAATTAAAAAATAGAATAAAAAAAAATTAATTTAAATTTAAACAAAATTAGTATAAAAAATTAAAATTGATGAGGTTTGGGTTGGGGGGCTGGTGGTGGGGAGAGGGGGAGGGGTTGCGGGGGGGGGGCGTCGATCGCCTCTTTCACGGGCCAGTTCACGATATTCCACGACAAATGACGTGAGCCTAGTATAGTAATAGTTTTCAATTCTGGGCTATTTCGTCATTTCACGTATATACACGTCTCACGGCTATTTTTTAAGGGGATCACGTGTCACCGAAGAAAAAGAAAACAATATTTTTACATTAAATTACCCCCCAAAAAATATGGCTAAACTTTCAACGAGCTCAGAACAATTTGCTCTTCCACTTTCTTCATGTGGCCTAAAGCCGTGTTATCTCGTAACAAATTTAATAGCGCTATCCAACCGTTCCAAGACTGAGCAAAATCCCGCTTATATTTCATTCTTGTCCGTTGTCGGAAAATTAAAGTGACTGACGTGGAACACTTCAACAACTACGCCTCCCACAGTTCTTACATTTAATTTGGATTGAATACAATTCCAAGAATAAATTCGAGAGTTTTCTTCCGAATTCAACTACTCACGCGAGGATCCGATCATGTCTGTGAGTCCTACAAAAATATTCAGTTTTCCATTCTGCACAATGGTGACTGTGGGTGATGTCACAAGTTATAATACAGACAGACAGACAGACAGTTTATTACCGTAAAAGCTCTATTAAGCCCCCGGGGGCTTATTTAATTTCAGGCCTCAAGAAGGAGGGACTGGCTTATTTCAAATCATAAATTTTCAAGAAACATTCACATTAATTTTTTCAAACGTTACTATTACACCACTAACTAAAACAAAACAACAAATGGGTTTACGTATGACCGCCTTACAAAGGAAACGTCATTTATACCCTAACTCGACGATAGTTCTGGAAATTAAGACTCACGTTTCAATACAAAAGTGACTGAAACGCCAGAAATATTGCCTGAAAAGTCATTTACATCAGCCTGACGGAAGGAGGGGGGCTTAATAGAGAGGGGGAGCTTATTACAAAATCTGACTTCCAAAGGGGGGGGCTAATAGGAGAGGGGGGCTAAAATAGAGCTTTTACGGTAAACACGGAATTTCTTCAATTACATGGAATTGGTTTTCCAAGAAAGCCGTGCCAATAAAAATTACTACAATTACATATGTATATATAAATTACAATACAGAATAAGAGTGTTACTTGCTATTCTGGAGATCGAGTGTGCGTAGGACACTTGCTGAATGACGTGTTTGCCTTTGAAAAGGCGCATTTGCCTTTGAAAATAATTCCTGTTCGAAAAATCTAACTAAATACAATAGAGATCTGCCAACATTATTATTATCCTCCAGACAAAATATTTGTAACTTAGACTTAAAATCAGTCTATGCTGAACTATAATATATATTGCACAAAAAGTGCTTTCATTCGATCGCTAGGGTTTCTCTTAACAAATCACTTCCACTCGTCACCTTCGTTCAAACTGGTCCCCGACCCCCAAGGAGTTTTTCCTCTCGCAGACGAGCGCGAAGTATCACGTAAGGGCCTGGGAACGGTTCGCGCTGGATGCCCATTCGGTGTCGTCCGTGAATTTTCATACCAAATCGAGTGAGTAGGAAAGGAATGCCTGGGTACTAGACCCAAAACCTGTCACGTGCAGAGTCCAAACACTTCGTAATCTGTAACAGTAAATGTTTTCACTCCTGCTAAGAACGTCGCCTGCTGTCCCGGAGGAGCGTCAAAACAAAAGCCAAGATGACTATAACCTGAAGTCTTCCTGTTCACCTTTCCTGATATAACCTGTAAGTCCCGATTGCCTCCAAACGTTGGTCCCAGGCTACAATCACAGTAGAAGCCTTTCAGTTGATTCTTGTTGATTGGCATTTTAGTTGGTCCCAGGCCATGCGGGTTGACCATGCTAAACAAGAACGCTTGTGGAGCTTGTGACCCGCGTGATCCGACCTGTAAATGAAATTTTACAGCTTTTATTTCTGTCAACTTAATTAACGAAATCTGATTTGAAAACCAAGAATTGGAATTACGGTGCAAATCCTGGACTGACTCCGAACTGAATATGTCGCCACTTAAAAGGCATTCCTGCGAAAAAACTGAGCTAGGCTGACACTGTACTGTAACCTCTTCTTTGCGACATAAATTTTTTGTCCGGGAAAATGCGTATATAATCTTTGTATCTATAATCTATTTAAGGGGACGGGGTCAACTTTTGTCAGTGGGTACGCATATAGCTCGCAGATAAACGCGAAAATTGAAGTTTTAGATACAAGCAAGAGAAAAAAATAAGTTTATCGTCATTGATTAAATTGTCGAAGAAGAGAGGCGGGAAAGGTGTATGCTCTAAATAAAACATTTCTGTGTAAGACTAACCACATTGCCCACGACATTTCTGTGAATCCTCCAAAAATATTGTTTCCACTCTGCACAATGGTGACCGTGGGTCCTTTGTTATCACATTTGGAATGAAAGGTTTCAGCAGCGAAGCGATCTCGAGAAGCTCGGAACAGAACACGCCATTTGCCGTCTTGTGGAGGCAGCCAACTTGCAACACGCTTCGATGATCTTCATTCGTCAGAATCACCGACTCTTCAATGGTGTGGTTGGTTTACTTGCTTGAACTGCAGGTTTACAAGGCCTTAACTCGTCAATTATTCCTTGAATCTGATAAAACTTAGCTTCAGCTTCAATTCGCTTGAGAAATGTTGCTCCTTCTGGTAAAATCAACTCTCCGTTACGAAGATAATTGAGTATAAAAAAAAAAACACCGGGGAAAGTGGGTTCCATACTCGGTCGTATGAAGAAACGAGCACAGTCTTCAGAAGGGTTTCATCTCAAACTTCGCCTGAAAACATGGCCGCCAGCATCAGGAGTTTGGGGGATCTTTGGTCAGGCGTTTGATAACGCGTTGTTGGTTGAAAGTGTGACCTGGCCGACATTGAGTTTTACGATCCGGGGAAGAAAAGTGATCCAGTTTTCTTCGACATGGAGTCAATGTTTTCCTTTTAAACCTTTTAGTCTGAGTCAGACAATAAACTCTTTTACTGAAGGTCTTCCAGCAAACCTGGGTGACGCATTGGGAAATAATGGAAAAACATTTAGGGTCGAAGTTGAAAGTTTTCGGATTTGTTATAAATTGCTGAACGCAGAAAGGAGGGGGCGTGGGGGGCAACTGGTCCTAATAAATAGGATCTTGGCCTGTACGGTCCACGCGTGGCCAGGCAACCGAGTGTGGCGCAGAGAGCCACTCAAATATGTAGTTGCTAGGATATTGGTGCTTTTTTATTGTTAATTGATTATAACGTTTCTGTGGGATGCCTAGGCAAGGAATTAGTATGCACGAGAATAAAAATGTGTTTTTCGCTTGTTCGTTAATCCCGCTCGTCAGATCCGAATCCTGAAGGAAGACGTGTTCTTTTCGTTGTAGACTGATTTCGCTTCGCCTCATGCATTACGATAAACATTTTCATCTACTTCGCTTCCCTTTCCAGTTAGACTGCAAAACAGTCCTTTTTTTTTGCGTCGGACTGTCAAACGCATGCGCGCGGTCTTTGAACATCGCGCGCGTATCCGAAAGACTCTCGCTGTAATAAACCTGCAAATAGCGGCGTGAAAGATCAGGCTAAAAATCCACCTTAGATGCTTTTGCAGGCTATACGCGTGCTGCGAGCTTGAAAATATTTCGTGACGTCTTCTTAGCAACGGCTTGATTGAGAATTGGTCTGTTGCCCGGCCACCGCTTTGTCTTCAAAGAAAAGTGCCGGCTTGGTGATAGAGACGCGGGTTGCTATGGTGATATTCAAATGAGCCATTTCAGTTACATGCACGCTATCCAGCCGTAATAATGAAATAATGATCCTCTCTGTCATAATTTTACTCTCGGCGGTTATTTTTATGTTTAAGGGACATAAATTAATTATATAAAGGTATAACGAACTTATGTGAAGAAACTGAAGGGAAAAAGGATATTTTAAGACATGATTCAAACGTTTCAATTACAAATTAATTTACATGCAAGGATTCGAAGAGCAACTAATTGCCACAGGCAAGTAATTGCCACAGGCTGGTACGGTTTGGCATGGTTTCCTCACGAAATAAGTAAAATTCAGCAAAAGGAAAATATTACCTATAAAACTCAAGTAGTCCATAAAGAAAATAAGTAAAATAACTATTTCAGTTGTTCTAAGGAGCACGGACCACATAGTTACCCTGACAGGAACTTTGAATTATCTGGCTTATATTAATTAAACATATTTATTCCATAACATAGTCCAAGCAAAAAATAACTTTCGAGATCTTCAAAACCAACGTAGCTGGATAATCATTTTATCATTTTATGCCTCACAAACACCTTAAACTACATATTTTTTTCAGCGGCTACTAAATTTAGCGAATGAAAATTCTAAATAATTATCTACAGAGAAGACCAAAATCTCTAAAAATCGCTATAAAATCAGTAAATAGTCGCTAAGTCTTGGGAAGAAACATTTACTAGTAGCTGCTAAAATTTGCAGCTACTATAACATGATAATACCACTTTTAAAATGATTGAAAATCAATAAAGCTATCCGAGAAATGGTCAGAAATTATAATTGTATTCCCGTCTTAGCTTTGCTTTACGAGCGAGAATATCATGTACGCGTCCAGTTTGAAACTGTTTTTCAATCACAGTGTTGTAAGCATATCAAAGAGGGCGGCGAATGGTAAATTCGAGACTTTGCAAGACGAGATTAGCGTTTTTTTTTCTGCGAGACCGAGACTTTTGAATTTTTAAATGGAGAGACCTCAATTGAGACTTTGAGAAAAAATTAGCCTGCGTAGCGGCGGTCTTGTTAGCGCGCGAAGGCAAAATCGATAGCGGCGAGAGCCGCTATTGCGAGCGGCGGAGCCGCGAGGGTCTGGGGCGGGAGGGTTTGATTCAAACCAAACCCTCCCGCCCAGACCCTCGCGGCTCCGCCGCTCGCAATAGCGGCTCTTCGCCGCTATCGATTTTGCCTTCGCGCGCTAACAAGACCGCCGCTACGCAGGCTATGAGCCAAACCAAAAAACAATTCTCTTTTTTTTTCGCCCAAAAATCTCTCAACTTGGAATAAAAACAAATGCGTACATACCTACAAAGTTCCAACTTTGTATCAATCCTCCCGCTAAAAGTACAATTTTCCTGGCTCTACTACACTGACGAGAGTTGTCCAATACTCACCAAAAACAGAAATTTCGATTCGTGCGAATGTCGAACCGATAATTGCATCTCATTAGCGGCACATATCATTTTCAACGGCCTTTTTCAACGTAAAAGTTGCCTGGGTACATGTTTCTTGTTGTATATGTTATTAGCTTGTGAGCAGGCCCTCGTGTTTGGTTTCGCGCGCGAGCGGCAGATTAATCCTCAAGTTAAGGCCCTGATTACATGAGCCGGGCTGGCCCGGTTTGCCGAGATCTCGGCACGTCTGTTAAACCATAGTTATGGTTAAACGCAACAAAAATCAACTTTGCGATTACATGACAAACGGGCCAGCCCGGTTAGCCGAGATTCCGGTATCGCGATGCCGGATCCTGGCGAACCGGGCTGAAAATTTAACGTGTAATCACGTTCACGCGGCCAGCCCGGCTAACCGGGCCAGCATTAAATTTCTCTTCCAAGCAAACTTTCCGACCAAAAAAATCAATATTTTTCTTTCTAAATAGGATGTAGAGGTAAAGCAGCCCATGCAGCTGCATAAGTGAAGAAAATAAAGCACCAAATTGCTAGAGAAAGGTCATCAAGATCATCCGACACAATAATCATTTATGCTAATACCGGGCTGAAAGTCATCTCGGCAAACTGAGCCAGCCGGCTAACCGAGCCGTGCAATTTTTTTTTTTTACGCCCACTTCAGATGGCGGCAAGATGGCGGCGTTTAGACTTTTTCCACAAAAAAGGGAACACAGTTCATGAATTGAGTTGATTCTAACCCACAATAACCTTATCCCTAGCACAACATAATCGAGCGGCTAGCTGCCCGAAACACTAATTTTTAAGGCAATAACGTGCTCCTGTAACATACGTCAAAACTGACCAATACGAACCGGTTTACTACGAACGAATCATAAAATCGCTACTTAACATCAACATTTAAAACCATTTTTTTAACCCCAAACAGTAAAACATTGGCTAATTCAAATTCTAAACTGTTTGATAAACCCGAAACAATATTTAGTCGCTTAAAAAAATACAAAATGTAAATGGCCGCCATCTTGAAGTGGGCGTAAAAAAAATTTAGCCCGAGCCGGCCCGTCTCATGTAATCAGGCCCTTACGAGCTGGCAAGAAACAAACAAGAGAACCTACTCGCAAGATAGTTGTGGGTCCCAGTTAATGGTTTTTGTCGATTGGCCGTACGGGTGGATAATGTAGTTCCGAAAAAACACTACTAAGATCGCACAACACACGTGTTATGGGGGAAAAAGTGCTTTATTTAGACTGTATACATAAGCCCACTTGAAGGTCAACAATAATGATACCATGGCAGAGGGAGGGAGGTTAACAAGAAAGACAATTGGGTGCGGACCGCACGCGTACAAATGGCGCGCTTTAATACAAATATACCCCGTGGGACCCCAAGCTTATCTCTCAAGGTAATTCACACAAGTCATTAAACTTTAAACAACATCATATTATTATTATATAATTAACGTATACAACTTAGTCCACACATGAACAAGGAGCATGATTCTAAATTTTTTTTTTGGTTCCCTGCCTGAGCGGTCCGAATTCTGGCAATAGCGGACCGCGCTAAGCGGATTGTAGACCGCTCACGAAACTTATTTCGCCAAATTCGCGATTTCATGAAACATTGAACAAACAAAAGAAAACCATGTGCTTAAGAAGAAACACTTTTCCTTATGTCTGGCGGACAATTTTGGGTTAATAAAAAACTTTTCGAAAAGAGATGTCTGAAAAATAAAAGTATAGTGCTTAACTTTGGCGTGCGCGCCGTTAGCCGAGAATTAGATTTTTTTAAAAAGCCATTATATTCGGGCTCTGTCCATAAATTTTGCACACAAAAAAAAGACCTCGAACCAATATGTTCCCAAATACGGACCGAACAAGTTCGTTCAATAACATCTATATTCTAATATTCACGACTCATACACAAGAGCAATTGTATCTTCATTAAGCGCTAACTATAACTGAACATTATTTTCAGGCGATCGGTTGGCCTTGTTGTGGGGTAGTCTCCTTTGCAGAAACCGTTATTTGGGTCGTCAAATAACGGCGGCGAGGGAGACTAGTTTATGGCGCCCAGTTTGAAAGGTTGTCGAATCGTTCGCTTCGTTCTAAAATTAAAATAGCCGACTCGCGAATCGATGGTTTGGAATTCCAGACACAATTAGTGGTCTACTCCAATGAAAATTCACTAAACCTCTTACTACAGGTGTCACACGGGCGGTGCCTATCCCCCACGCACTACCCCACACCATTCATGTACCACCTGTCTTTTGATGAATCAACTAGCTATGTTGAAATGTTTCCTGTATGATTCTTTCATCTGTTTGTTGTCAATTGAGCATTCCAAACACTTCGTAATTTGTAACAGTTAAAAATACCGAGCCCCTGTGAATAATGTGTTTCTGCTGTCCTGGGGGAAATTGATACGAAGTTACCGAGACCAATATAACTTTGAAGTATTTGTGTTTCCATTCTCTGAGATGTGTATGTCGTGCCCTTCACCAAACGTTGGTCCATAGCCGCTATAACAGCGGATGGCATATTGTTGATTCTTGATCAGTGGCATTTTAGTTGGTTCCCAGGCCAGAGCGGTTTGACCATACTAAACAAGAAAGCTTGTGAGCTATGCTGTGTAGCCTGTCTGAACCTGTTGATGAGATGACGCCCTCATATCAAGGTTCACAGAGTGTCAATGTATATATGTTATTTGCACTTAACTAGAGATACGTGTTTCGCAGGACCTCGTGCTAAGGTATGCCGGGTAAGATGCATTTTTGGGTAGAGTGGGTAATTGGTTTGTAGTTCTTCAGACAGTCTGGCATGTCTGTATTGCTTTCCCTCAGTTTCTGCTTG
>MU827096.1:0-13218 GCA_029204205.1 Desmophyllum pertusum | reverse complement strand
ATTGCTTGTTTTTCTTGTGCTTTATCTCGTTTGGGTGATTTAAGTTTTTTTTTTTTCTCAGTCGTTTTTTTTGTTTTTGTTCGCCAAGTTTTCTTTTTCTAGTTTGTTTGTTGGTTGCGTACATAAATTATGAATGATTAGAGGGGGGCAATAAACTAAATTCACTCTTTAGGAGGGGGTATTACCTAATATTTGACTACATGAAGCCCATTTTCCAACCCCCCCCCCCCCCCCCCCCCCCTCCTGATAATTATTTGCACAGTCCCTTATATGTAAATGAAATGAATACTGCAAAAACTTTTGACAACTACTTCCAGCGGCCGTGGCTAGCGGAGGGGCAAGGGGGCCACCTCCCTCTCCCCCCCCCCCCCCCCCAAATAATAATAGTAATAATAATAATTTTTTATTTAACCTTTTCCTTTCTGAAAGTGGATAGTTTGAACTTTACTGTGATTACCTTTGCAACTTTCACAACTGATTCGCTCGTCTTGTTGAAATGAGTAATGCATTATTGAAAACGAAGACCGCGCGTGTGCCTTTTTTTTCGTGTTTAAATTCCTACGAAAACATGCCGTTTGAAGAAAGGCCTGCAAATGCCAAATTCAGCTTTGTCTGCCTGTGACATTCACAAGATCCTCACAATTCTTTTGACTACACCCGTGGGAAGTGTTACTGAGGGGGCTTTAATATATTAAGATAAGATAAGATACAAGTTTATTGTGTAATACACTTAGCTATGAAGGTGTGACATGATTACATAGGGCATGGGGGGTCGGCAAAATTGTTGGTTGGGGGTTATGTTGTTTTGGGAAGCTAGGCAGGGGGGGGGGGTTATCAGATTATTGGAATTCTTATAGGGGGGTTGTCTAAAACTCCACTAACAGTTTACGGCTTCACCATGCTGAGCTTTAAGACCAAATTTTTGCTAGCCTGTCATGAAAGTCCAGCTACGACGTTAAACGCATGTACTAGGGTCATACTAAGTTCATCTTGATTAGCAAAATAGTTTTACTCAGTCTTGAGAACACAGTCCAGCAAGTACATCTCAGTTTAATTTATACAATGCAAAACATTTCAGAAAATTATTAAAATGTATCTGCAGTGCTTGCATTGTAGTATTTGTACACACAGAAAAAGAGCCAGTATTCGCTACTTTCAAAACGAGAAGTAATCTGGGGCGAGTCGCATCTAGCAGAACGAAATAGACTAATCTGGCTAGTTAATAGCAATACATCAGTATTGTGAAATGTTTAGTGCAATGAGGTCGATATATGTATCAAGTTAACAAAACCTCGGAAATATTGCTGTAAGCACTAAAATACCTTGTCATTTTCACACTTGATCGAGATTGATGTTCACAAAATCTTCTCATGCATGGAGAATGCTGAAAAATATAGCATCTCCGAGCCTCTAAATTTCAAAATGTTCTGGGGGTTCCCTAGCGGCTAGCGCCTTTGGCGGGCGGTTCATATGATCGATCCATTATGATCGCAACGATCGCAACGATCGCAAGACTGGTTTCCATATGATCGCAACGATCGCAACGGTCGCTGCGATCGTTGCGACTGCGATCGTTCGCGATTGTTGCGATCATATGGAAACCAGGCTTTAGGGTTAAAAACTTACATACTTATTATTATATGGGAGTCCTCTTCGGGCTTCCGAAGGCCTTGTTGCGTATCTATTGAGCAGTACAAAATCATTACCTTCTGTTGCATCTCTCTCCTTCTTATCACATTCACCGACAGACTCGACCCCTCCAGTGTGTTTGAGGCTTGATGCATCGGTTGAAACCTTGACCGGATCTTGCCGATCTTCCGCCAAACGATCTTCAACAGAATGAACGCGCTGGTTTATAATCTCGACGCGTATAAAAGCAACGGTACAGATCAGTAAAACTAGTTTCTCAGCCATGATGAGAAAGACGCTGACGTCACCACGATATAATGCAGCGGAAGAAGGTATTATTAGTCATACCGTGTCGCCAGTCACGTTAGGTTGAAACAATAACAAAACAGGACAATGGATGCCAGGTGCAAGTTTTGCTGATTCTTTTCATAAAATAATCAATATTTCAAAACATTACACATTAAATGAACCGTGAACAATTCTCAACATATTTTTAGTCGTTCAGCCCTAAGGAGTGTTTTGTTATTCAAATTTTCCAACCATTAAACAAAATAACTCTTTGTTTCAAACAGCCAATACTTCTCTGGTGGCACATTAATAACAGGAAATATCGCTATTTACAGCTGTCATTTTTCCAGCAAGTTTCGAATCCAATTCTTTACCCTTTATGATACAAAACTTTTGATTAAAGAGTTCATTTTGCCTATAGGGAGGAAAAACATTAATTTTTAATTGTCGTAGCCGTGAAAGAAACGCAACAAGACATTCTTGCCTCTGCGATGTCATTGCTTTTAACAGGAGAGGTGTAAGACAACCTTGGTCCCTGCAAAACCACAAGGCCGCCCCGCATCACCACGCGTCATGTATTGTATTGTATAGCATTGTATCGCTTTTAACTTACCCTAAATTAATTTATCCGTAAAACCAAAACCAAAGCAATTACAATGGCCAATCACAACAATCATAAACAACGCAATGAACCAATGAAAAACACAAAGCAAATACAAGAAACCGCTGACAAGCGCGGGAAAACGCTGTGCGACCGAGTAGCAATATCCTTTGCATAATACGGTCACATGACCATGTCCAATCATAAAAAAGCTGGTAGATAGTACAAAATGGTTGCCAGAAATGGAAAGAGCATGATGAAATTAGTAAGGTTGCCAATTTCATACTAATTTCATCATGCTCTTTCCATTTCTGGACAACCATTTTGTTACTACAACCTATTTTTTATGATTGACATGGTCATGTGACCGTATTATGCAAAGATTTGAATTCATCGGTTTGTTGCTGTGGTTTTACCTCCCTCGGTGTTTTTTTATGCAAAGGGACTATTGGTTTTGGTTTTACATCTCATTGGTTGAATAGGTGACGCGAGATTTTTAAAACCAATCATAGCGCGTAGTAAAGCAAATTAAAACCAAATCAATTCTGCGATTACTTTCGATACTCAAATTGAAAACCGTTTTCATGCCAAACTGATTGACCTGGGTTTATTTTGTATACATTACCATTAAAACAGCCAACATCATATCATAATTGTTAATCTGGAAGATCAGCCGCAAAGGAAACTCGGGCCGCCATTCGTAATATGAAGTTCTCGACTTCAACTTAGCTTGTAAGGCGGCGAGAACTTTGTTAACCTTAGAACAGGGAAAACAATACATTCAACTGAAAATTAAGATGTATAACCCCTTAAAAGACAAAGTGACGATGTAAGTTGAATGAACATGAACACAAAGAAACAATGGCTAAGGCTTCAAATCTTTTCATCCGGGAAACTTTCATTCAAAACTAACAATGGCGGCAGAAAACTCTGCATATCGACGAGTTGTCTAAGAGACAAACAGCAAGATAATAGATCAGGAATATTTGAATCTACACGCGCGTCGCGTAATTGGCGCCCCTACGCGCCGCGTAAATGACTCCCCTACGCGCCGCGTAAATGAATCCCATACGCGCCCCGTATTTGACGCCCATACGCGCCGCGTAAATGACGCCCATACGCGCCGCGTATCTGACGCGCCTACACGCCGCGTAAATGACGCTCATACACGCCACGTAAATTACGCTCCTACGCGCCGCGTAAATGACGCCCCTACGCCCCTATTAAGCGACCACCAAGATTTTTAGTATTGAAATACTAATCTAAAAGTTGATGGCAGATATACGAGTCCGAAATAGAAGGAGAAGACTGATAAAAACATTCAAACACGGTTTTTCGCGATTCCTCGTTGTCACTAATCTTTTTGATTTTCTACCACGCATTGTGTTACTTTATGCCGAAACCCTATTAAGCGGCCAACCTATATTAAGCGGTCACTTGCCGAGGATAAGGTATTTCGTGTGGGGGGAAAACTGGAATATGATTTCAACAAATTTCTAAAATTTCAAAAAAATTGCTACAGGTATTAAAGTGTTTGATGCAACTGTCTTTGTTGCTATTGCCACCTTCCTTGATCCTTGTGAAAAGGAAATTTAGCCACGCCCACAAAACGAACTTCTGGTGACTCGTCCTCAGTCTTCAGACTCGTCTTTTCTTTTCTTTCTTTTTATTTATTTATAACTTTATTTATACACGGTTATAAATTACTTAGGATACACCTGACTTACTACTTATTTTTATGTTATATCAAAGTTTAAAACAAATTAGTTCGATTTTTTTCTGTTCTTTATTTATTTACTAGCTACATTATAATTTACAGCGATTGATAACAGAGGTTTGCTAACACACATGCTATGCATTTGTTAAGTATCCGGGTATTTCAAGTTACAAGACGGACGGAATGTGCTACACAGACAACGGTGCACACGGTTTAATTGATCTTTTTTCTATAAAAGCCATATGGTACAAGTAGTTTATGAAAAGTAGTTTATGAGTAAACAAGCAAAACATATACCCTTCTCGACATGTTCAGGCCATTTTCTCTATTGTCTGGCGCACGTTTCCCTAATTAGCTTTCAAATTTAGCGCTGGCAGCTCAATAAAAGTCCCGGATGTGTCGCTGCATTCTGGGCGATGTGATATACGATTGAAGCAAGAGACGGTGATCTCAAGATCATCGTGGCCCGTGATAATTTAATCGTCTATTCCTTCCCTTCCTACACACTATAGTGCATCCCGTGCGTCTTGTAACTTTAAATGCAAATAGTTTCGCACCATGCTGTGAAATTCATTTTATTTCCTTCTGATCGTGGCTCCGACATCACTGTTTACATGAACTAACCAATCAGGTTGCGCTCTTAAAATAGTTCAGCTATCGACTGAATGTGCAAAATGGATTTCAAAAAAATTATCATTAGAAGAGACCCATTTATGGAGGAGTGCTTCTCTTGGATCATCCTCTCTTGATTTAAGTGAAAGGCTTGAACTTCCATTGCTTGTTAAATTTATCTATGTCGTTATTATTTTGGGCAATAGTTGATTAAATGGCATACCTTTGATTTTACTTAACTTTGAATAACTGTATAAATTTGGGCTTCATACTACTTTCCGACATGGTTGATTTTCTAACTAGAATACAATAATTTAAGATCTCATAATTCTTACCACTAACGCCTATAATTATTTCTATCCAGAAGAACTCAAAGTCTTTCCAAAACATTAAAGAGAACATTAATTATATGCTCCAGATCTTCCTTATTTAAATTAGAAAAAGTTCACAAATTGTAAGGCCCGGGTCGCACTTGCAGACAAGTTTTGAAATGTCCCAACATTTCAAAAACAATTGTCGGGACATGTTGTCAGAGACATCTTGTAGAGTAACAAAAGGTTTAGTTACTAGCACAATAGCTCTGCACATGCTATAACCCTCTTGGGACATTCCTCAGCTGTCCTCTGCAAAACAACGACGTGAAATGACCAAATTCTGGGCTTTGGGGAGAACAGCTTTGTCCTTCACAACATTATTAAAATCATGAAGTTGGTTCGACCTGTAACGATTACCACAGAAAATTAATAGAAACAAGCGAAAAAAAAAATGCATGTCATTCACATATTTTAAATCCAGTTTTGGTGGCGTAAGCCTATACTATACATGTACTTGCCACACAGTCCTGGAGACAGCGGTAAATTCGAATCAAATATATGGCAACAAGTGGTGCAAAATGCAAATTTGTTATTCTCAGAGAAAAACACAATGGTTAATCAAGAAAGCATTGTTATCTGGAGTCGCCCGGTTGCGTGGGGAAGTGGCTTGTCCAGCTCCAGGGCAGGACTACGGCGCCTTTGCCAGTTTTGTCCGTTTTGATACAATTTGTCCGACTCACAACAAGTATGGTCGCACTTGTTTTGCGATTATTGTATCAAACACGTGCGACGCGGGCCAAATCATAGGACTACGGCTTCTTTGTTATTTTATCTTTTTGGACAAGTTGTTCGTTCCTGAAAACGTAGGTCGCACTCGTCTTTGCTATAATTGACGCTTAAATTGAAGAAATCCACTAAAGTTACCAAACTTGTCCACAAGTGCGACACGGGCTAATAGGGCTATTCCAATTTTCTTAAGCAGTATATTTGTGTACGTTATATAATTAATACTCTAAATTGATAGTCTCCTAAAATATACTTCTAAGGCCCAGTTCAGACGCCGCTACTTCACATGAGCCGAATCGAATTCGAATTTTAGGCCGACCCAAATTAATTTAGATCGACTGAATTGATTCAGACGCCGAGCTTAATTCAGCCGAACTTAAATTAATAGGGGAAAATTGCTGTTATATTGAAAAATACATTATAATAATTCATGCATTTGTTTCGGCTCATGTGAAGTTCGGCGTCTGAATCAAAGCCGGTCCACAGCCGTTATTCCCAGATGAGCCAGGCAGGAAGAACGGCTGAGCCGATCCGAATTCATTCCAGCCGTTCTGAATTGATTCAGACGCCGTACCTCACATGGACTTAATTCATCGCATTCGATTCGGCTCATGTGAAAGTACGCGCGTCTGAACTGGGCCTAAGCAAACATTTCTTGGCAGAAGATAAGTCTTTGATAAACTAATATAATTAGTTCGAAAAATGAAAACTTAAGTTTTACTTGTAATTGATGTAGAATCATCTATGGACGCCCCTTATGCGCATTAGCTTACATTTTAACAATACACTGAGCATGCGTGAATCGTTTTATTAAATACCAAAAATGTTCTACTGCAACTTAATCACGATCAAGGCATGGAAAATTATATTTGCTGCTAGTTAGATAAAACTGCAATTTGCACAAGTCCGACATCTTTCACGTTACCACCAGTCACACCAGAACAACTATCATCACTGCAATACGAGCCACCTCCCCCTCCGGCTTGGTTACTTTGTGGTAACCGCTTCCTCCCCCAGAGTACCCTCCACCTCCACCTGATGCACCATTGTCCTCAGCTCCCCCTCCCCCACCGCCGAATCCTCCAACCGCACCTGGAGCTGGTCCTCCGTTATTTCCACTATTCATAGTTCCCGCTTCACCTCCAATCCAGCCTTGAGCACGTGATCCACCTCTCTCTCCATGTACAGGTCCTTTTCTGTCACACCACTTGGCCAGACCAACCCGCACCCACTCCGCCATGGTAATTACCACCTAACAGTGTTACATTCACCTGGCTGTCCCCCAGTACCTCCCTTCCGAACGTAAGAAGAATCTTTCCCTACACTACTGGTACCACTTGTTCCCGCCTGACCATCAACACCGTTATATCCACCAGACGCACCCCCTCCCCCTCCGGCAGCTAATAAAAGAACATTACTTGTCGTATAAACAAAAACTCCCTCCTCCTCCCCCTGTACCAGCATTGTCCTCTACAGATAGTCCAAGCTCAGCTGCTGTCCTGGTAGTGCTTTGTCCTCCTTTCACCTCCACTGAATCTCCTCCTCTCTGTCCCACCACAATATTCAACACAGTTCCTTTAGTCAGTCTGAACGTGCCTTCCTTTAACGCACCTTTGCCTCCATAGTAAGTTCCCGGATTGTCTCCATAGTTGTACGAGTGTGTTCCTCCCCGTGCGCCCCACGCTTTGATTACATAGCGACTGCTTCTGGGAACGCGTGAATTTCTGAATGATGCCAGATCGTCCATTTCCTCCATTTGTTGTAAAATGAAAAGAACCTATACGGAATGAATAAAAAGCAAAGAGTTAGATGGCATCATTTACATCGTGAATACAAATTCCACAAGTTCATGATTTTCATTATGTTATTCTCTTTACCTGTTAAGATGAATTTCCGCTGGACGTTCGAGCAAAAGTGACAAAAAATTAAGTTGCCAAAAAAATACTCAATAGCACGGTAACATTTTGAATACAGTTAAGAAGAAATTATCGATAAATTAGCTCCCAAGCTGACCCCGCGAGAGAAGTCATTACGTATTTTAATTAAAAAGACGCTTCATGTCAGTTCAAAACAAAATGGCGTGCGTTTTTATCATTTTTTACGAGGTTTGGACATTAATTTTCTTGAGAATGCTTGAGAATTTAATTGTGGGTCACTTTGGAGAAGTGAATTAAAGTGATATGTTTCAAATAGTATTCAAAATGCTACCGTGCTATGAGTACTTTTTTAGTAATTAATTTTGCCACTTATTGCTCGAAACGTTGAGTGGAATCCGTCTTAATTATATCGTTATCCCAAAATCCCATACAAGCGCGCGCACGATTATTTGTTAATTTTTCAAACTGTCCATATAGTGTCTAAATTAACGATTAATTTGGACAGTTTCGCGCGATATAATTAAAACCTCCTCGGACTGCCAAATTGGACTCGACTACGGTCTCGTCCAATTTTAGCAGACCTCGGAATTTTTTTCATCCAATGATTTTCAAATTGGGCAGCATGTAGTCCTATTACATATACTAACTTGACATTTTAAATACCATATTTTCTCGATTAAACGCGGGGGATGTTTATTTGAAAGCTATTTAAAACCTTGTGGACCCGGCGTTTATTAAACACGGTATTTTTATCATTTTTGACAGCCCCATTTTTCAGTTTTTTGCTGATTTTACATAAAGTTTATAGAGTTATTAAGGCAAACTTTAAAAAAAACATTACCAAAAAACGTCAACTAAACAAGACAAAATGTCACCAACGTTAACTTCTCGAAACTTCTCCTCTAGTAAAAAAACTTTGGAACAAACAAGTCATAGCGAATGCACTGAAGTGGTATACCATGGTAGCCTGCGTGGCAGGCGCATGCAGGCTAATACCATGGTGGCTCGTGAACCTGAATCAGTACACCTATTGATCGATGAGAATCAGTTACATATAAGGTAGGATTCAAATAAACGCCGGATCTCGATTAAACGCGAGTTTATTTAAAACTCGCCTTCATAGACCCGGCGTTTAATCGAGAAAAATTAATAAACAATAGTCCTGCGAAATCGCGCGGAATATCGCCTGATACTTGATAACACAACTAAACAAAAATACTCTTTCCACTTTTATTTCAAGAATTGACTTGAACATTTTACCGCGCGCGTACGAAATTACGTATATCTCAGGATATCTGTTGAGTACGGCCGACAGATATTGAGTGCATCATGACCATATTTGGACAGTTTTACAATTTGTTGAATAATAATACGGAATATTGATAATTGTAAGGAGAAATTAGATAGTGATAATTAACTGATTATCTAACATAGAGTGGTTTCTAATGACTGCCGTCAAGAGAGGATGGAATAAGAGAACGATTCCCCGTGTTCCGTGCATGGCAATTTTTTGAAATATATTAATAGTTACGCGCCATGCTGTGACTGAAAACTAAAAATAGATTTCAAAACTTATTATTGGAAGAGACCCATGAATTTGGGAATGCATCTCTTAGATCATCTTCTCTTGCTGCCGTATAAAACCAAGCCGAAGTAATCGAATCCGGCCAATCACAAAAAAAACCTCGAAAAACGCAATGACACAATCAGAACATAAAGTAGGTCATTTCCGAGTTAAGATGTTGTTTTTTTTGGTCTCCGTTTCAAAATGAGTTGCAAATTCTTTCATCTGAAAATACGTTCTTGTCGCATGTTCATTTTCACCCAAATCAAATTAAACAAATATATTCCATTTTCGTTCTCTTCTCAGTTATAGATGCACAGATGACGTCAAAGTGTTGTAAGAACAACAGGAAAATTGAAGATTTCCGAAAGCTGTACATTTTGTCTTATGGTGATTAACAGTCCCCGACGGTGATATATAGTTTTGCGACTCTGAACACACGCGCGAGTCATACCAGGCAGTGACGTCATCTATGTGTCTGTCCACTGATAGGACAGATCATAACACACGCAGTTTTCATGTGAAAGATTTTAAACCAATATAATTCGGAAACAGAGGAAAAACGTAACTCGGAAATAACCTCCTAACTTTCGGTAGTCGATCGAAAATCGGTCTACTGCAGGCTGCTCAGTGCTGTGACTAGGAGTATTTACTTAATCACTTACTAGTTACTAGGAGCTCAGTCCTGGCCTCAATGGTATAGTAAGGCACCGTTTGCTTCACATATATAAATACCAGAATCGCTCTCATTGAGTGCAGAAATATTTAGGCTTCCTCTGTGGACTTTCATTCGTTTCCTCTTCCCAGGCCCCTTTGGATCGTTTCCAGGAAATAGTGGGAGGTGGATCGCCAGTTGCAGAACAGCTAAGAGACAATTCATCTCCTGGCACTTTGTTGACATTTTCTGGTGGTTTTGTGTTGAATTTTGGAACAGACAAAACAACTAATGAGGTAACTGCCGATGTCTCTCCTAAGGAATTCTTGGCATGGCACACATACGATCCAATGTCGTGTTTTTCTGCGTCACCCACTGTCAATACTCCCCCGTCCTGAACAGTCCTGTCTTTAGGAAGAGAGCCTGGTAGCTTCCGCCATGTGATAAACAGGTGCTGGAAAGCCAGTCACGTGACATTTAGGCAGCGTGACGTTTTGTCCTTTCTTTGCGTAAGTTGGACCTGGGGCGAGCTGTACACGAGGAGGTGCTTTATGAAGGGGAAAAGACGGACTGTTATTAACCACTGTCACGTGAAATAAACTATTGGACATTCAGGGGGCCTACTAGACTTGCCACAAGTCGTCTTCTTTGAGCGAAACCGGGCGACGCGCGACAACGATCGAGGAACGTCGCGAGAAGACGACTTGTTTCACTTGCAGGGATTTGAATCAGAGCCTCGATTTTTGGCGCGAAAAAATGATTGACATTTCTCACATGTCGCGTAAAACATTTTCCAGTTTGTTTTCTATATATCGCCAAACTCGAGAGAAATAATTTGTATTCAGTGCGGGGTAGAAACGCAGACAAGAGGAGGAAGCTGTTTCAGAAAGTTTTGATTCTGTTAAAGCTCTATTGACTGAAAAGCGTGGAGAAATGGCAACTAAACGGTAAACTTTTCGGAAAACCTTCAAGACGCGAAGCTATAAAATTCAGCCGGCGGAACGAGAATAAGCTAAAATCACACAGAATCACAGCGAGATCGAGCAAACCCTTACGTTCAGAATAGGATAACGTTGATTGTTATGTAAGTCGTGAAAATAAAAAAATAACAAGCTTACACACAAGCCAACTAAAACGTAATTTTATTCACCTGTTTGCATGTTTTGAAGCTTTCCGCTGTCAATCCTACATCGATAAAACACTGACTGCCAAACGACGACTCCAAACAAACTTGTAGAGGTAATTTATCCTGTTTAATTTGTCCTTCTTCTTTCTTTGAACAAACTCTATTCTCTTTACTCTGGGTTGCCACACGATGAAGCCCGAAGTGAAGCGAAGAAGTCAGTTAGTCTTCAGTTGGCCGCCATGAATGAATTGTGTCTAGCTGATGCAAGTTTTCTAGTTTTCAATTGCAATAATCTGCTGTTGTTTCGAGTGAAACACTGAGATCCAGCTTTCGGAATTTCGTTCCAAGCTATCACCGGGTTTCCATTCCTTTTTCATCGAATAACTCGGGAAACTGAAGTCAAACTCCGAAGCGACGAGCGCTGTGTTTGAAAATTCTGCTTCGATCGCTTCGAGTAAACTCGCCATGATCACGCGCGAGGCTATGACTTACCATCAGGCTTGTTTGTTCATTGGCTAACATGCATTGACGGTCACCGGTAGAAAAATCCACCGGTAAATTTGGCGCGTTGCAAGTGGGAAAAGTCCCTTCCAACGGAGAACCAAAACCAACAAAAGGGGAAAATAATATTGGAAGGGCTTTTAGAAAAGTCTAGGGGCCTACTTAATTTCTTTGAATCTGAAAATTGAAATGTGGACATGACCATTTTATTCAGTTATTTTTGCTTCAATTTTCAAAGCAGCGAAAACAAACCATGAAAATAAAGCAGCCGCCTCTCGTCACACACCGCCATTGTCAGCAGTTCCATGCAAAGTTTGTGACGGCGCGCGTGCGATGAAAGGCGGCTGGGCTAGAAGGCCACAAATAGCAAAGTAAACTTGGATTACCCCCAGCGCGTTTGTCAGGTTTCCCAGTAATTTGTCAGTAAGTATGTGCCCCTATTCCAGTCCCTGACCTCTCTCTTTACCCCGCCCTATATAGGGTCTGAACCCAGCGGAGAAGAGAGAGATCCAGAATCACTTGCATGCTCAGAACGAACCAATCAAAATTAACTAGACTCGTACGCTCGATCGCGTACGCGCGTACGCAGCAAACTTGAGTTGCAAAATGTGAACACTGAAAGAAAACAAACATGGAAACTCCAACCCAAAATAGTGTACGAAAATTGCTGTAGAATTTGCTCTTCGAGAAAAGTCACCTCAAAGCTGTTAGTTATTATCCTTAAAAGCGAAGAAAGAACAGAAATTGGGAAGAAATTAGAAAACTACTGCCGAATAACAAGTGACTCGCACTACTAGGACAATCAGCTGAGGGTCTAAATGCACGCGCAAATGGCTGAATTACGCGCAATGAATGACAAGTTTTATACGCGACCATTTTTTGTGGAGAAGAAAAAATTAATCTCTTAGAGTTAAATACAGTGTTATTCTCTAGTTAGAAAATAACACTCCGGTTAGGCAGAGAATATATAGAGTGTTCATCTACAAATTTTCTAATAAAGCAAGGTCTGGGTGTCATATGTATATAAGTACCATCCAGGTTGCGCGCGCGTCAATTAGTAAAACAAAAAATCGTCATTTGCGCGTGCATTCAGGAGGCCGTTTTTTTTAGCAAGTCGGAAAAGAAACTGTCAACACGTCGCTGAAAAAATGATCTTATCCGGCAAGGAAAATGTTTTCCAAGAAACAAAGTAGCACATCTACTATCTCACTTCACATCGGCAGGAAGGTTTTTGCACAAGAAAGAGATCTAGGAAGTCGTTTTCTTCATTTGAAACGCCCGCCATTACTACATCGAGCTGTAAACAAGCCGCGAAATCCGACTAATGCCAAATATGGTTTTTCCCCCGATTTAGGGGGAAAAATGGCGCATGCGCATGCAAGTGATGCTGGACTCTCTCTTTTCCTGCTGGGTTTCAGTCCCCATGGGTGGGGGTAAGAGAGAGTTCAGGGACTGGACTATAGTGCCCCACGCAGCCGAAGCTTATCCCGGTTTCCATAGCATAAAGCGAATACAATCATGATCAGAAAATCCTTGGGAAACTCGACA
>MU827095.1:0-13254 GCA_029204205.1 Desmophyllum pertusum | reverse complement strand
GAACGCGGGCAACGTGGAACTTTTTCATTTTACCACTGCATATCAAAGTTCAACTGACACAGCTGCATCTTGCATTTCACCCTTTCTTACATTTGCATACAACTAATCAACTAATTCCAGGAGGCTTTCTGGAGCTGGATCTTTTACCATCAGTTTTGGAACAATTATCCGTCGATGTCAGTGATATGTTAATTTCTATACTGAGCATGTTTCCAGATACGAAAACACTGGTATTAGTAGCTCTTTTGACATGATACTACCGCACTGTCTTCAAGGGCAGAAGCTTGCTGCTGTTCAAGTGTTTCCAGCCATGGTCAAAATTCCAAGTCACTTTTCCATATAAATTAAACGTCCAATGATTTGAACATGACTGATAGCTGTGCAGTATGTACCGAGGTTCTTCAGCCCATCAAGGGGTAGGTCATCTTTATGTTTCAATTCTTTGCAATGCCATAGAGGCTTTGTGGAATCAAAGCCAGTCAAAACATGAATGATAGATAACATATTGCGGCATATGCAGCCACTTTTTAACAGCATCGTACACTGGAATGAATCTCTGGTCTTCCCGTTCCTGTATGGAACCAAGCTCGTGAATGGTGTATAAAGTGACGCCAACAAAGAACTGTTGTGTCTGGGGAGAAGATGACAATCCTCTTTTAGGCATTCTTGGTGTCTAGCTAGGGTCTGGTCAACAACCTTCTGCATCCTCGCTGTCTGAAATACAGAATTGAGAGTGCTATGTCATCTCCGTACAGCGTGTCGGTGATATTTATTGCTGACCAACCTTGTGATGCTAAATTTAACGTTTGTCCATCCTTGCGCTGCAGGAATGTTTCGCATACCAATCAAAAAGTAAAAATGACAAAAGATTGGATTTATTTTTTACACTTGAATTGACAGGTCAGTAACGTTTCGGACTGGCAGGCAACTTTGTTTCTCTGCTTTGAACCTGGATTTCTACTATTTTCATGATATCTTTTGGATCTTTTTCCAGAATTGAATCTGAAGTCCAAATCATATCTGTCTGGAACAACATGGACACGGTAGGCGAAATATGGCATTTAGCCATAATAGTTGTTGCTGCAATTGTTCTGGTAGCTCTCTCAATGTTTTAATCTTTCCCTTGAGCAAATGTGAATTTCTGCCAGGAGGCCAACAATGTAAGGCTGTTTGATCGCGATCACCAATAGAATGTGTGCTCTGGGAAAAATTGTCCCGGCATTATTTCTAGTTCCTTCAGTATAGAATACTATTGTTTGGTTTCCTCAGAGATCAATCCGGCCATGCTGTCTAATGCAAGAGGAACTGATGCATGTTCGTGTGACTGTACTTTCTGTAGATTTATGTCGCGATTCTTTGATACAACAAGCATTCTACCAGTCCAGCGCATTTCTTCTTTTGGAAATGTTTTCATCCGCCGACCAAAACAAACAATTATCCAATCAGAGCGCGAATTTGGAGTCACGTGGTGCGAAATTCACGATTGCGATCGCGCGCGAGTTGAAAGCTCTGAGTCGATCTAAGGGATGGACCATTATATTTTTGGGGGGGGGTTGGGCAATTTTTCTGAGCTCGAATTTTTCTTCCGTCATGAATTTGTGCACGAATTTTTTTTTTTCACCTTTAGCTTGTGCACGAATTTTTTTTTTCATTACATTGATGTTTATTGTCCTATTATTTATAAAACAGTATTCATAATAAAAGACAAGTATATATTATAAATCACCAAAAACGATAATCATATATTAAAACACAAAAGTGCATGAATTCGTATGATGCCTATACAAGTATGGAACATACCCTCTAGCACATGTTTATATGCTCCAGGCTGCTAAGCTGCATTTTAGTCTACTCACTGTTTTAATACTACATGGGTGATGCTGTGGCTGGCCTTTGAGATTGTCTCACTGTGTCTCTGGGAGAGACAGTGATAAAATTAAATACAAAGTGGAGGATTGTGGGTTGTCTTTATATACTATAAGTTGTTTTTTTATATACATGTACTGAGGTTTTGCGACTTTCAGTGTTGCCTTGATGAAGGGAAAGGCCGCAAACAATCATGTTTTGAAAACTATATCAAATGTCTGGTGCTTTATCAATGCTGGAAAATCTCTTTGGAAGACCTCAAGCAAACCAATATTGAGAGAGATTGATTTATTTTTTTATATTATTGTATGATCCACTTATTAATAACAAAGAAATAATCCAAATCTGTGGACAATTTTGTATTTAAATTGTTTATTTTAATACTATCAAAACCATATATAATGTTGATGGTTATAATTATTATGAGGAATGACTTATACTTAATATAAGACTCATATTTTTTAATATGACACTCTAAACAAAATGTGTGTGAACATCATATTCATATTTATAAAATAGTTATTGTTTATATCGAATTAACAGATTATTACCAGATATTTTGAGATATTTATTCCTATTTTGAGAGATTTAAAACACAGAGAATAATTAACAATCTGTGGACACGTTGTATTCAAATATTTTTATTGAATAAAATGGATGTTTTAAATGGTTAAAAAATTTAAAAGACTGTCCTCATAATTTTTTTATCAGTTATTTTATATTAACTTGACACTCGAACACATAAATACATTAAAACAAAATCTGTGGACAAGTTGTGTTCAATATTGTTTATTGAATTAACATATAATATTAAATGTTTTCCTGGCATCCAGCCTATTGTGATACCCATACATGAGTAGTATGACTTTGCTCAGGGCAATCAGAGTCTTTATCTACAGTCCTTGCGCCCATGATCAATTTTTTTGCGTCAAACACAGAGACCCCAAGAGTAGACAAGGTTGCTCGATTCCCAAATTTTTGTTTTATCCCCTATTATGTGCTATTGGCTGAGTCGCGATGGCCATGAATTTTTGAGACTTGTTCAACGACCATATCTTTTGACCTGTCGACACTGAAGTGTCTTTTTTTTTTTGGTTAATTGCCCAACCCCCCGCCCCAAATAAAACTATAATGGCCGCATCTCCTAACGCGATGCTTTGAGTTGTTAAACGAATTCCGTATACAATCCTATTTCACGTTTATTTACTGGCCGGGATTAGCCGCTTGCTGGGACGAGAAACATAGGCTTTGATATATTTAGCCTGGAAGAAATAAGTTCGTGACGAGCGCTTGCCTTTCTTTTTTTGTCCCCCGCGCTCTAGGATCGAGCTCTTGTCGCGCTTCTAGATCGAGCTCTTGTCGCGCTCAGAGGATCGGACGATCGCGCTTTCGTCGCTTCGACAACCGCCAGCTATAAGCGCCTTTCAATGTATTACTGGCCGGCATCAACTGCTTGCACAAAAGAGAAAACATGGCTTCGATATCCTTAAGCCAGCAATGAGTTGGCGACTAGTTCTTGTATTTATATTACTATCTGGTCGCGCGCTATGTTTCAAACAAGCAAGCCTAAAAACAGTATTGGTTTAGGTTACAGTAACACCAGCATGTAACAGCGGAACCAAACTGGCGTGCATGCAACAGGGGTCGCAACAATCACGCATCGATCGAGTTATTTTGCATCCCAAGCCTAACAAATGACCTCCTAAAATTTGTAGAAAGAGAAACAGGGCTGTGGTATTATTTTGGCGCATGGAATATTGGGAGGAGCACTTGTGCCTTGTCTCGTCCGCGCTCTATGTTCAAAACAGGGATCGAGCCGTCTTGGTTACAGAAAAAAATCTATTTACGCTTACACGTAATACTGTCGCGGGATATATTTAACTGCTTGCAGAAAGCGAAACATGGCCTTCGATATCCTTTAGCCTAGGACATGAGTTGCGACTCAGCTCTTGTATTTCTCTTTCTGCGTTCGCGGCGGCGCTATGTTCAAAACAGAGGCTATTGGTTAGGTTATAAATCGGCTGTTTGTATCAAATCGAACGCTGCAACAAAATTATACACGCATATCCTAGGCCTGGTCCCTGTCGACCTCTTAAAATTTGCAAGAGTGAACACTCGAAGGGCTCTATTACTACGTTGAAAATCCTCCACATCATAATACAACATGCTCGTTTTTACCTCGTTTAACCTACTACGTTAAAATAAAAATAAAACACACCTGAAGCAACTGAGTAGGTCAGAAGACATAATTTAATATAGAGGCAGACAAATGTCGCTGTCACCTTTTAATACAACAACAAGGAAAACGATGGTCGATATCCCTAGTTCCTGTTGGCACAGTTGTAGCGCTCACGTTGGGCAGGATGTAAAGAAACGCCTGATCGATCTCCTTTCATCTTTCAAAATACGAGAGATATGGTCTTCATTGTCATGTTATAGTTGCCAGTTCAGCTGTGTCCACTAACCGCAGAAGCTTTCAAAGGTCAGATCAGGTCAGCCGCTCACAAATGTCACAAAAATCACACAGGCTATCAGCACAAATACAATTCAAAGGGTGGCAGCCATTCAAAGGCGTTTCTTACTTTCTTTTTCCTTGATTTTGTGGAAGCTCGAAATCGAGAAGTGTTTTTCTTGTGCACGTTGATCGGCAAATCCCAGACTTGAGTGGATTTCGGCCGATCCTTCCCCGATTTCAACGTCCATAAACATGGCATAAAAGCCTTGCACTGACTGCCTCAAACAAAGAAACCTCACATCCTCTTGTGTCACTTTTGTAACATATCGCGTCCAGCCACATAATCAGCAGCGATCGTACATATAACTCTCCGATATGTATCCATCACATCACCGACCTGAAACGAAAGGAAAAGACCGCCCCAAACAGATTAGTCTTTACAAGCAGTATCATATTCATTGCCGCCACAGAGGATTGCTTCCCCCGCAATAAATCGCGGCCCGTCCACGACAAATTGCGGCCCATCGCTCAGATTTCGTACAAAATATCTAGGAATGACCTATTAGAATTGTCCCTGAATTTTTTTCAAGGCCACATAAAAAAATTTTCACGACGATATATGGTGAAATGAAGACGATGCACGGCGTCCAGTAAACAAGTCAAACTGACATATGTATCGAAAGTAAAAACTCACCTTCGCGCACATTTAGCCGCCATTTGTCCACAATCTCCAAGTCACAACGCATCTTCAATGGTTTCTTTGTTGTTGTGTTACAAATCGGCAGGCCAAAAGCAAGCTGGGAAGATTCGATAAAATGAAAAATTCAAACTCAAGTGGAGTCGCACACGGGAAGATTTCAAAGCCGCCATGTTGTGACGTCACGCTATTGTTTAGCGCATTTCCAAAAGAAGTAAATGCGCATGGACTGTCTACCGTCTAATGTTGTATTGCCTTCAGTGTTGTTTGCTTTACTCAGTATGATCGATTGAGGGTTTTGCATTGTTGGATTTTTCTTGAAAGGATTCCAGAAATCACCCGTCCAGATATTAGTCTGTCAATTGACAAACTCTCCCGTTGCCTTTTCATCTTGGTCCTTTACAGTAAGCGATAAAGCCACAAAGCCCATAAAATAAATTATTTATTATTTGGTATTGTATGTTACACTGACGGACACCCTCGAAGCAAGTGTCCGCAACTGGAGGCTCGGAATGTGTAAATAACAGCCTGAGTTTGTATGAGGCTAGAGTTCAAAACGGGGGTTTTGTCAAGGCGGCCGTAAGTAGAGCTTGCCCGCTTACGAAGAGTGTCCGCTCAAAGGAGCCTTCGATTCGACTGTATTTTACACTGGTATCATCATACATTGGCGCGTGGACATATTTAGGTATTTTTTCCATATTTCAGTGCTTTAACCGCACTTTTTACTAATCACACAGAGCTGAGTAAAGATCTGTGCATGACATATTATTCAAATAACGTAAGAACTTTTAAGAGAAAGCTGTATCTTAATGTGAAAAAAAACTTGTATTGTAGGAGAACATTACAGGGACATAAACACACATGGTCTTTCCAAAATGGTTATCCCAAAATCCGGACATGATACTGCCAAGGACATAATCGCACTCCTGAGAAAAGTATGATAGCAAAGGCATTGTTGGAAATAATGTTGTGGCACATCGAATGCGCCAAAAGGGTGGAGTAAATAAAGAATAACGATTACATCATTGTTTGTAATCCTTCTTCAATTATGCGTCATGTTTTTAGTCCCTTTTCAGTTCATAAAACAGCTACTAGAAAAAAATGAGTTGTGCTTTCAGTATTTATGTCTTGGAAAACAACATATTATTCCGTTAACAATGGTTGCCATGGAAACAATCAATTTCGCGAGGGGTAGCAATTCCTGTAATCCATCCATTGACTACTATGGTGTATATTTAAATTATATACTTCTGACATCATTCGGATGACCTTTAACAACTTTCTAAACATGAATTTGAAACCCTTATTCGTCAATTGTGGCTGATTCTTAGAATAGGACATCAAATGATAACTAAAGGAATGCGAGTAAGCTTTACTCCCCTGATTACTTTTGTATTATATTGCTCAGGGTAGGGTAGTTTTGAACACCTCCCAGTACAAATGGGCCCACCTGACAGGCTCCACTGCGCCTGGCATTGACTAGCCAAGGTCCAAAGAAATAAATTCTAGCAGAGGTTTAAAATTTGCTTAGCTTTTTCGCGGGGGGTAAAACCGGAATCGACGTTTGCCTGTGTCATGCGGCACCTCCGGACTAAGATATGTAAGGAAAGTTCATCTGGTACACGAAAAATGTAAAAAAATGAATATCAACAATTTGATCGTTAGGGGCACTTTGTATAGGAAATCGTATGAAACGCGAGTGCAATTCGTGATTTATGGGCACGAGTGATGTTTTGAAAGTTCTCAAAATTGGGGGGGAACGAGCCTTTTAGGCGAGTGCAATTTGAGAACTTTCAAAACATCACGAGTGACGCATAAAATCCCACTAATTGCACGAGCAGTTCATACGATTTTTGGGGTTTATAATATTCTCAACAAAATTTTGCTGCGGCCATCACGCTACTCTGCCCCCCCTGAAACGCCTTGCACTAGTTTCCAAAGCTGGCTCACATGTTTTATTTGAATCGCGCAGGCAAACCAAGGCGTGAAACTTTTTGAAATAATTACAGTACTATAGTTTTAGAAAAATATTTAACCGATTAACTTGAAAGCTTATTTCAGAGAATGCCATTCAGCGTGTCAAAAAACGTCTTTTACTTGTCCGGTACCGTTTATCACAATTCCGTATTGCACTCTATAACCTATTTATGCATTCGTCATTGACCAATCAGAAGCCGCCATATATTTGTTGAGTATATTATAAAACTCTTTATAACATAGAGTGGCAAAATTACTGAATGCTGATTGGCTGAGACAGAGGGCATTTTTCATTTAATTTTGGTTTGCCCGGAGGGCAAAATCTACTTGATCCTGATTGTCTGAGCGCCAAAATTCCTCGCTCCTTAATTGGCTGAAGGTGTGCGCGCTGCACTCAGGTGGCTTCTTGACGGCGTGATTTTGAGCCGGAATTTTTCCAAACAGCAAGCGCTCGCTTGTTAACGTTCGCTTCGGAGTGTTGACTTCAGTTCCCCGAGTTATTTGATGAAAAAGGAACGGAAACCGTTGTGATAGCTTGAAACGAAATTCCGAATGCTGAATCTCAGTGTTTCACTCGCAAAGCACAACAGAAGATTATTTCAGTTGAAAAACTAGAAAACTTGGCATCAGCTTAGACACTTGGCGGAGTTTGCGACGAAATTCATTCATGGCTGCACAAACGGACTTATCTTTCGCTTCACCTCTGTAAATACGGGCTTGCATCACGTGCAACCCAGAGTAATAAAAAGATCACGGAGAGTTTGTTCAAAGAAAGAAGAAGGTCAAATTAAACCGGATAAATTACACTCTACAAGTTTGTTTGGACTCGTCGTTTGCATCACGGCTTTATCGATGTAGGATTTGACATGTCAAGCCAGCTCGAATCACGGAAAACCGGCTTCAAAACACCTTGCAAACAGGTGAATAAAATTACGTTTTACTTGGGGGGATGCAATGATTGTAACAAGCTTGTTATTTTTTTTTATTTTCACGACCTTACAATTTTCTCTTAAGATTTACCATAACAGTCAACGTTACCGTTCTGTTCTGAACGGTAAAGGTTTGCTTGATCTTCCTGTGATTCCTGTTGTGATTTTTGGGAAGGAATATTCAGTTTCCGCTTCCGGAAGGTTTTACAGAACATTTTGCCGCTCTATGTCCATAAACAAATAATCCGCATGGGGCCGAGTAAAATTAAGGATTTAATATCACTTGTGTTTTCAGAAGTTGTAGAAAATTGCCCTTTGTCGTGCTGCGCGACTCGGGCAATTCTCTGCAACTTATGAAAACACAAGTGATATTAATCCTTAATTTTTACTCGGCCCCATGCGATTACCTATTACAACATTTCATTCTCGGTATAATTGCCTAAAGTTTGTTTTCCTTCGACACAATCTATAGTAAAACTGTCAAAAGTTATGAATATTAAAAAGCTTGGGCGACCATCCTTGGAAAAGCTCGTGCAGATTTAAGCATCTTTCGTGCAACTCCTTGCTTGTGTGTTAATTTGTGAACTCAATTGAAAGTTTAATATTGAGATGGCGAAGCAGAAATTTTCTACAGGGGAAAATCGCGCCATCAGACTAGGTGCATTTCTTGTGCTAATATATCTAGACTTTTAATACTGGCATTGGTTATGAACACGGATGAAATGTTTGAACAGAAACTATCAAGTTATGAGAAGTAAGTTTAAAGTGGTATATGGACAGATATTTTTTTATTCGCCTTTGTTAAAATCTACATGTTGTCCTGATATGCATGGTCGAAAAAAAATTTCGATTTGCGATTTTTCTTGGACCGATTTTTTGCGCCTTCAAAAACGTGACCATTTTTTGCTTCCGGTTGGAAAATGGATCCGCGAGCAAATGCGGACCTGGCGTGGCGTTTCTCAAACGTTCCGAAAACCTCTCGGGCCCGGAAAACTTTTTCGGGGCTCTTTTCGGGCGACTTTTTCGGGTTCCGAAAAGTGTTTCTCAAAATGCGCCCGAAAGTGTCCCGAATTATTTCGCCGAAGATTTTCGGGGATTTTCTCGGGTTGGCGCTGAGGGTTGTTTGAGAAGTATCTGGGTACGAGGAATTAGGGTCGGCCATGTTTTTATATCTGCAGCGATCATAAACAACTATTCTAGAATGTTTTGGTTTTTCAGCGGTGGAAACATGTAGTATCGTTTCAGAAATTATTGTGATGTCAATCGATCAAATTTAATATCGTGCTGATTATGCTGCCTTTCCGTCGAGGAACATTGCGTTTTATAATCCGCGGTAAAAATAGAACGGAGGAAACATGTGTTTGTATACCATGGGCCCCGATTTAGGTGAAGGTGCAACGCGCTGTATAAATTGGTAAACGCGTAAACTCGCCGTTACACGTAACAAATTAAAATGTGATCGCATAAAAAGGTATGTTACACTGCTTGGCACTAGTTCAGTGAAAGTTCCACATGACCAACCATTTGACATACAACGCCATCACGGTCGCAAGGGATTACACGCCCGCCCCCATCACGAGGGGTCGCAAGGGATTACACGCCGTCACGAGGGGTCGCAAGGGATTACACGCCGTCACGAGGAGGGGGTCGCAAGGGATTACGACGCCGTCATCGAGGGGTCGCAAGGGATTAACACGCCGTCACGGAGCGGGTCGCTCCGCAAGGGATATTACACGCCGTCACGAGGGTCGCAAGCGGATTACACGCCGTCACGAGGCGGTCGCAAGGGATTACACGCCGTCACGAGGGGTCGCAAGGCGTCACACACCGTCACAAGGTGTTACAAGGCGTTACACAGCGTCACAAGGCGTTTACAACAACCGGCCGTTACAATGCCGTATACAATGCGTCACACGGCGTTAAACACACCGTCACAAGGCGTTACACGCCGTTACAATGCGTTACAGATGGCGTTCACACGGCGTTACACACCGTCACAAGGCGTCACAAGGGCGTTACAAGCAGCGTCACAAGGTGTTACACAGCGTCACAAGGCGTTTACATAAACGTCACAAGGCGTTACACAGCGTCCACATAGGGCGTTTACACAGCGTCACAAGGCGTTACAACAGTTCGTCACAAGGCGTTACAAAGCCGTTACAACTACTGTCACAAAGAAGACTGAGAAAGTATAAAACCCTCGTCACAAATGCGTAATAGATAGCAATTCCCTATTATCCTCCGTCCAAATTTGGCATATTAGGAGGCATATGAGGAGTTCCTAATCTATTCCACAAAAGTAAATGCGCAAAACAGAGAGACATGGTGCACAAACTTAAGCTTAGTAACCATTTTTTCTTTATTTTTTATGTTTATTATCGCTATCAGTATTGTTCCTATTTGTCTTTTCTGATTGCTTGAGAGATTACACGAACTGAAGCATTCATATCTAATTACTTGTAGATGACCGTCTGTGTTTTACTAGCACTATAGTTTAAGTCGAGAGCAATTTAAACTGTAAATGAAAGAAAGCGAGTAAATCTCCTTTTGAATTTCTTGGAATGTCTGCATCAAAGTGCTGTAGTGCCACCTGAGGTGAACTGGTACAGTGGCAAACCCTAACCGTTTTAAATTATGTACACGTTGGGTATCTTTATATGAATTCCATTCATACATATATATATTCATACCAGTTTTATCCTTTCTGCGGGCTTGGTCGAGCTCATCGCATCTCATCGTAAGGCTTGAAAAAGTGGTTTTGTTCGGCCCTTTTAGTATGTCCACCAGCTAGCTGATTGACCGGATGGCAGATAAGGATTATGATTAATGTTTGTCAACCTTCTGTCTTGGGTAGGAAATTACCCCTCTCTTTTATTTTGTGTGGCTCGGACCTTTAGTCCCCTTTTGAAAAAATAATATATATGACTTCGCATGAACTAAAGGTCAATAAACGTCTCTTCGATGTGACATCATTGCCTTTATGATTCAAATTGGGAAACCAGTCTCCGTGCCAGAACGAGGATAATCTGTAATTTTCACACACAAAAAATATCCTGCCGACCAGGAATACAACATTTATTACTGTGACCACGTACATCAGATATATGCGCAAAAGCCTCGACTCCCTTTGATGTCAGTACGGTGTCCGTATCACCATTATTCTTGTTCGAAAGACTATCCCAGGATCTTTCTGACGTCCCTCCCAAACAGAAAAACAGGAAAAAACAGAAACCGCGGAAACAATTGTCAGTCTATGAAAAAGAAAGCTATACCAACTCACCGAACTAGTTTACGGGGTATCTTTGTACGCTGAGTTTCCCATAAGTTCATTTTCCGATTTTGTCTAGTGAAGGAATTTATCAAAGAATGTAGTCAATTTATAACAATAGGCTGCTATTGTTATAAATTGGGGGGGGCGACCCTATACGACAACAAGGGGAGAGTTTCAAGTCGGATACTGTGCTGGATCCACTATATTCAACTCTGTTCACCCAGTTAAACATTTTTCTACTTTTTAATCTCTTCAGTACTTTTCTACAAGAATGGCGTAAATTATTTAAAAATAAATAAAACCTCTATCTCCTCAAAAACACATCTAATCTCAACAACTGATTTCTATTCAACGCTATCTATCGCAAGAAAAAAAAAAATCAATTTGCCAAAAATCTTAAATCCGAAGTCATTATATGATAGTTTTGTTCTCAAAGATATATAGTAGAGCCAACAGCTCAGAAGAAATATAACTCCAACACGCACACCGTCCTCTCGATTAGACTGGGAAAGAGATATATCCACTACCTTTCAGAACAAACATTGTCATGGATACTAAATTAAGAGCATTCTCAGTATGAAATATTAATCAGGATCTTGTATATCAAACGAGATCGCTGTTATTCCCCTTTATTTGATTTTGTGTGTGAAAGGAGTTGGCTGTAGAAACTGTCTGTCTTCTATTGTAAAAAGGCCTGCTAAACTAGGAAAACATTGTTGCGGAAACATTGTTTCTTGTCATGGTTTCCTGGGCTGGCTATAAAATTAGCGCCGAAAGCAAGGGAAATGTTTTTTGCTGCCGCCGGGTGGCTATGCAAACATTGTTTCGGAGACCAGCACGCATGCGCATAAAAATAATAAAACCGTTGCCGTTGCTAGGAAACATTTTTAATGCGCGACTGGAAAATAGTCAACAATTGTTTCCATGGTGGCTAAGACTGGGAAAACATATGTTTCGTGGAAGCAAAATTGGTGTCGCGGGAAGGCAAAAATGTTTTTGACCTGAGGCAAAAAACATTTTCTTGATCCCGGGAAGCAAAACATATGTTTCCCCCTCGGCCTACACTGGGAAACATTTAAAGCCGCCTGCAACCAATGTTTTCCGCAACATATTCAGGGCCGTAGCGACAGGAATTTTTTGAATGGCGGCCGGCACAATGAAGCGAGTGCCGCAAGGCGCGAGTCCCGCTAGGGGGGGTCTGGGGGCATGCCCACCTCAGAAAATTTTAAAATCTAGAGGCTGCGGAAATGGCTATTTTCAGCATTATTTTCTTTCCCCCGCCAATTTAAAAAAAAAAATAAAATTATTTTTGTCAAAAAATCAATCCCGATCAGTGGTTAAAATGACAGGTATTTTTAGTGCTTACAAGCAATATTTCCGAGGTTTTGTTTTAACTTGATACATTACCCGTATATCGGCCCTTAGGTTACACTAAACATTTTTATTAGTCTATTTCGCTGTGTAAAAGATTGTCTCCAGTTTGGATTTCCGCTGCGAAAATATAGTTCTCAATCAATCGTAAATGTTCAAGTTAGTATAGGTGACCGGACAGTCAAAAATATAACTACTCTACTTAGTTACCTAAGAAGTAAAGAAGTTCTCGCCTCTTCGTTCCCCATCATCTTGATTGTAATATGCCTGAGCAAAATCTGGGGAGAGTACCAAGCCTTTGACAATGTTCAATCTTGTTTTTGAAAGACCCTCGGCATATATTTTTATCCAATGAAGGCGGCTGTTTTGAACGCGAAAACAAAACATTACGCGCAAGTGTTGTCGTTTTTCAGAAGTCATTACCCATTCTTGGGGGGCAACTGCCCCCCTGTGCCCCCCGCCCTCAGCTACGGGGGGGGGCGCCCTGATATTAAGCTAGAAGAATCGTTTCTGACACCGATATATATATATATATATATATATAATATACAAACTGAATCATTCTATTCTTAAGGGGACTCCGGAGCAAATGCCGACTAATGACAAAACTTTGGATCATAACGTTTTCGGCTTTAATGCAATTGTCATAAAACTTTGGCAACCAAATTAAAGCTATCATTCAGAAATA
>MU827094.1:0-13288 GCA_029204205.1 Desmophyllum pertusum | reverse complement strand
GTGCTGCATTTTTTCATGCAGTGGGACAGGGACTTTATGCACGTGAATTATATATATTGTAATGCAGATTTTACTAATTTGAATGAGTAAGGAAAAATAAAAGAAAATTAACAACGGTAACTTTCAACTAATCCAAGTTAGTCTAGTGGTATAGCAGTTGGACATGTAATCAGGAGTTGGATCAAGAGTCGATGGTTCGACGCCACAGGGATGCAGAAAAAAAGGTAAAAAGGAAAATAAAAATCGAGGGGAGTCTGGGTAGAGAAATACGGAAGAAAAAGGAGAGAAGAACGGAGACGAGGAGAGAGGAGAGAAGAGAAAAAAAAAGGACGCGCGGAACGAAATCCACTTTTATTAATGCAGTAAGTAGTAATTATCAATGTATATATTCAATACGCTAAGGAGTAGGCTATTGTCTTCGAGAACAATAGAGCGCATGCATAATTAATCAATTCTGCATGCATAATGAAGTATGGGGTTATACGGACTACATCAGTGGATGTGCAGTCAAAACGATCGGTGATTTTGATTGAGCGTTCGAACAGTTTATAGCGGCGCGCTTATTGAAAACCAACAGAGATGTTTCCTTGCGAAGACATTTGGCGTGGTGTTCTGTCTGCTGTCATGGGTGGACTGATCGCAGTGCTGTTGTTAAAATTGTTGGAGAATAAACCCCAGAATCAAGAAATAGCGGCGCAGAGAGACGTACCTAGAGGACATGTACCGGGTGACTTTGACGAAACTCAGAAGGAGCCACAAGAACATGACGAGAGGTTTTGCTAAGCAAGTGAGTACACTTTGATGACATATTTAATAGAAAAAAAATCGAAGGGAAATAATTTCTGTAGAAAGTTATGATTTCCACCTAAGAGCTGAGGAGAGTTTAGAAAGTCCGCATGTTATTGTTCGTGTCGTTCTCAGTCAGTAAATAATTTTTTTTAATTTTGCCAGTTTTATGTACTTGCGTTCTGCATCATTTCTGTTTTCATGTAAAATGCACGGCTCATTCAATCAAAAGTTATAAATCAATATTTAACTTTAGGTATATTATTTTAGAACGTAATGTTGTTTACCAGGGGCGCGCGGTGCTTAGATAGACTTTATTTAACGTGGACAATACACTTAGCTATAGGTAAAAACACAAGCTAATTTACAGGTAATGCCACGATTTAAAAAATTATAAAGTATAAAAATTAATATATATACACAGTTGATTAAAAGATAAAAAGACAAAGATAATGTGCTTCGGTAAGCATATAAATCTATTTCCTGTAATGTAACGGCAGCGAGCGTTGTTTGTCACCGATGGCACACTGCGAGCTGACAAAAGCGGCAAGAACGAGGAGGAATAGTGAAACAAGGAGAGATGCAGGTTATGCAATGTTTTCGAGTGCCATACCGTGGAAATCCTACGAGTGACTTGATTTTTTCGAGTATTCAAAGAAGCTCAAGTCACGAGTACATAAATAGCTATTTTATCCCATGCCTCTCCCATTCGTATAACAGGTACTTGACCACGGACAGCTTACAAAATGGTACAACTTCAACTGAATTGTGAAAGCTTGACAACCTATCAGGTTTATACTCTTCGTCGTCTGATTCGGATCTCCGTTTCTGACAGTGAAGTCATTTAGAAACATTTGCCAAAGGGATTGTTATGTCATTTAAACAGGGGTCATGATCAAAGACCTTGGTTTATTGCTTGTGGCTTATAATATAGCCATGTGAGTAATTGATGGAAATTTTACACGTTGTTCAATATACCCCATGTCCACGTTTTCTAAACAGGAAAGAAAAATACCATTGAGTTGATCTGTTGTTCGTGTTTTCTTTTCTAGAAATGGACTGTCTGAAGTGAGTGTCAGCGAAGCTCTGAAGACGTCTTTACTCACTGAAGTGTATCCATAGCGTGGTTAATATCGCAGATAATATAAGAACTGCTTGCCTTGTATATAAAACTGTGTTAGTATACCAGTAGTTTTTCGCTGAACCATGTATTAAAGTTAGCAATGACCACAGCAATTTTAAATGTGATTTGTAATTTACTCTGTTAAAAATAGCAAGATTTTGTTGAACAAATGTATTCATATATTACGAATGATTTTTCTGCCGTATTCAAACTAATCTTATCATTTATTGTAATGGAACAAGCTAATTGTAGTTTCTTAGTTTATAGCTCCAGTTTTTGGCTGGATCAAGTGACTGGTGAGGTTAATCACCTTGGCAAAAGCTCTAGGTTTTTTTAATCTGTATTAAACAGTATAAATAGAGCTAAATAGATCGCAGTGTATTCGCGTGTTTTGTATTAAAAGGATTGACTCAAGCGGCGTGGTATTTGAACTGTTACCAAAAGCGCGGCAGAAATGATCGCATCATGATGAGTCTGTTCTTTCTGAACATGGCCGATGTTATGGAGCTTGCAAATCTGGTCTGATGTAAACTCTTCCGAGGTCATTTCATGGATCGCGGAAGCCTCGATGGCGGAAACAGAAAACTTCGGAGTAAGTAACAGTCTTATTTTGGCCGCTGAGTGATCTCATTTTTCCATTCTAGGAGAGAAAAAGACACCAATATCTAATTTATCGAGCGGTACAATAATCCTTTTCCATTACTTACTGTAGTTGGTTTCAATCGATGGACTTGTGGCTTGTCAGTCGTAATATGTAAGTGTTATTCGTTGGACGATCCTGTTTGTGCCCACATGTCCCCGCGTCGAGCTTCAATGCGTGATCAATGTTATTGTTAAACTTCGTTCACTCTCGACTTTTTCATTCTCTGTTCTTTCTTATAAACCATATTAATCGACGAGTTTGACTGAGTAAGGTTTTCAAATATCAATTTTAAATAAGACATGTTGAAGACTGCGGATAAAAAAAAAATATGCAAAGTACTTAAACAAAAGCGAATTGATTGGTCAGATATATAGCAATTGTCACTTTGCTTACGTGGGTTTTCCCGGCTTCGAGTTCTAATTGGTCAGTGCGTTTAGGAGTAAGGTCAGTAGATGAAAACACACAACGCGGCTATATTGAAGAGAATTGTTTCAATATAGCCGCGTTGTGTGTTTTCATCTACTGACCTTACTCCTAAACGCACTGACCAATTAGAACTCGAAGCCGGGAAAACCCACGTAAGCAAAGTGACAATTGCTATATATCTGACCAATCAAATTCGCTTTTGTTTAAGTACTTTGCATATTTTTTTTTTATCCGCAGTCTTCAACATGTCTTATTTAAAATTGATATTTGAAAACCTTACTCAGTCAAACTCGTCGATTAATATGGTTTATAAGAAAGAACAGAGAATGAAAAAGTCGAGAGTGAACGAAGTTTAACAATAACATTGATCACGCATTGAAGCTCGACGCGGGGACATGTGGGCACAAACAGGATCGTCCAACGAATAACACTTTACATATTACGACTGACAAGCCACAAGTCCATCGATTGAAACCAACTACAGTAAGTAATGGAAAAGGATTATTGTACCGCTCGATAAATTAGATATTGGTGTCTTTTTCTCTCCTAGAATGGAAAAATGAGATCACTCAGCGGCCAAAATAAGACTGTTACTTACTCCGAAGTTTTCTGTTTCCGCCATCGAGGCTTCCGCGATCCATGAAATGACCTCGGAAGAGTTTACATCAGACCAGATTTGCAAGCTCCATAACATCGGCCATGTTCAGAAAGAACAGACTCATCATGATGCGATCATTTCTGCCGCGCTTTTGGTAACAGTTCAAATACCACGCCGCTTGAGTCAATCCTTTTAATACAAAACACGCGAATACACTGCGATCTATTTAGCTCTATTTATACTGTTTAATACAGATTAAAAAAACCTAGAGCTTTTTGCCAAGGTGATTAACCTCACCAGTCACTTGATCCAGCCAAAAACTGGAGCTATAAACTAAGAAACTACAATTAGCTTGTTCCATTACAATAAATGATAAGATTAGTTTGAATACGGCAGAAAAATCATTCGTAATATATGAATACATTTGTTCAACAAAATCTTGCTATTTTTAACAGAGTAAATTACAAATCACATTTAAAATTGCTGTGGTCATTGCTAACTTTAATACATGGTTCAGCGAAAAACTACTGGTATACTAACACAGTTTTATATACAAGGCAAGCAGTTCTTATATTATCTGCGATATTAACCACGCTATGGATACACTTCAGTGAGTAAAGACGTCTTCAGAGCTTCGCTGACACTCACTTCAGACAGTCCATTTCTAGAAAAGAAAACACGAACAACAGATCAACTCAATGGTATTTTTCTTTCCTGTTTAGAAAACGTGGACATGGGGTATATTGAACAACGTGTAAAATTTCCATCAATTACTCACATGGCTATATTATAAGCCACAAGCAATAAACCAAGGTCTTTGATCATGACCCCTGTTTAAATGACATAACAATCCCTTTGGCAAATGTTTCTAAATGACTTCACTGTCAGAAACGGAGATCCGAATCAGACGACGAAGAGTATAAACCTGATAGGTTGTCAAGCTTTCACAATTCAGTTGAAGTTGTACCATTTTTGTAAGCTGTCCGTGGTCAAGTACCTGTTATACGAATGGGAGAGGCATGGGATAAAATAGCTATTTATGTACTCGTGACTTGAGCTTCTTTGAATACTCGAAAAAATCAAGTCACTCGTAGGATTTCCACGGTATGGCACTCGAAAACATTGCATAACCTGCATCTCTCCTTGTTTCACTATTCCTCCTCGTTCTTGCCGCTTTTGTCAGCTCGCAGTGTGCCATCGGTGACAAACAACGCTCGCTGCCGTTACATTACAGGAAATAGATTTATATGCTTACCGAAGCACATTATCTTTGTCTTTTTATCTTTTAATCAACTGTGTATATATATTAATTTTTATACTTTATAATTTTTTAAATCGTGGCATTACCTGTAAATTAGCTTGTGTTTTTACCTATAGCTAAGTGTATTGTCCACGTTAAATAAAGTCTATCTAAGCACCGCGCGCCCCTGGTAAACAACATTACGTTCTAAAATAATATACCTAAAGTTAAATATTGATTTATAACTTTTGATTGAATGAGCCGTGCATTTTACATGAAACAGAAATGATGCAGAACGCAAGTACATAAAACTGGCAAAATTAAAAAAAATTATTTACTGACTGAGAACGACACGAACAATAACATGCGGACTTTCTAAACTCTCCTCAGCTCTTAGGTGGAAATCATAACTTTCTACAGAAATTATTTCCCTTCGATTTTTTTTCTATTAAATATGTCATCAAAGTGTACTCACTTGCTTAGCAAAACCTCTCGTCATGTTCTTGTGGCTCCTTCTGAGTTTCGTCAAAGTCACCCGGTACATGTCCTCTAGGTACGTCTCTCTGCGCCGCTATTTCTTGATTCTGGGGTTTATTCTCCAACAATTTTAACAACAGCACTGCGATCAGTCCACCCATGACAGCAGACAGAACACCACGCCAAATGTCTTCGCAAGGAAACATCTCTGTTGGTTTTCAATAAGCGCGCCGCTATAAACTGTTCGAACGCTCAATCAAAATCACCGATCGTTTTGACTGCACATCCACTGATGTAGTCCGTATAACCCCATACTTCATTATGCATGCAGAATTGATTAATTATGCATGCGCTCTATTGTTCTCGAAGACAATAGCCTACTCCTTAGCGTATTGAATATATACATTGATAATTACTACTTACTGCATTAATAAAAGTGGATTTCGTTCCGCGCGTCCTTTTTTTTTCTCTTCTCTCCTCTCTCCTCGTCTCCGTTCTTCTCTCCTTTTTCTTCCGTATTTCTCTACCCAGACTCCCCTCGATTTTTATTTTCCTTTTTACCTTTTTTTCTGCATCCCTGTGGCGTCGAACCATCGACTCTTGATCCAACTCCTGATTACATGTCCAACTGCTATACCACTAGACTAACTTGGATTAGTTGAAAGTTACCGTTGTTAATTTTCTTTTATTTTTCCTTACTCATTCAAATTAGTAAAATCTGCATTACAATATATATAATTCACGTGCATAAAGTCCCTGTCCCACTGCATGAAAAAATGCAGCACATCTCATTTTCATTGGTTCATCAGTTGAATAAAAAGGTAGGACTTTGTTTTGCTTATTTCTCTCTATCCTCGCTCGCTCGCTCCAAGTTTCCAAAAAGTTTTTTACGCGCTCATATATTACCTGGAACCTGCGTGATGAGCGACATGTGGAAGGCTTATGATTGCTTGCAAGACGAGGGCTATAATCAGTAAACCACAGCCTAAACTTCGTCGACCCAGACACGGGCGCTCACACGCAGCGCATCGAAAATACATGGTGGGGAGTGAAACGAAGTATGCCTCGTACAGGAACATCCAAAGATCTCTTCGAAAGCTACCTACAGGAGTGGTTGTGGCGTAAGCAATATGGAGAGAATCCCTTTGGTAACATTATCATGCACATCGCCGATCTCTATGAAGTCCGCAAGGACGCATAGACCGGTTCTTCGTACCACTTTATGCACTCGTGATCCACCCACCTATTTTATGGAGGATTCAAACAATATGAACGATAACAACAGGAGAAAGCTACTTCTTCATGTAAAAGGAACGCTTGGCGCAAGGAGCAAAGAACGGAAAAAAGAGGCAAAACAACATTGAAGGTAAGCAAATATTTAATTTTATCACATTTTACGTTAATACGCGCTATCCGTAACATTATTTGAGAGCTAACCCTAGCGCTAAATCCGCAATTTTTAAGAAAATTTACGCGCGAAAAAGATTGAAAAACACGGCAAATTTAAAAAAATCGGGAAAAAAATGGTCGATTTTCCGTATTTCGAACCCAAAATCCGTAAATTTTGGCAAAGTATACTGTATACTTAGAAAAAAAAAATAAACTTAAACTAAACTTGGAGCACCAAAGCGTGAAGTCCCTGAGGCCCTCTATTGTTCCCGCTATTGTTTTCTTTCAACAAAGAACTGTATGCATAATGAAGTATGGGGTTATACGGAAATCTTGCCGTAATCTACTGCATAACTTGCACTCTGTGCAAAATGCTTTACATTGGAGAGACAGGAAGAAGACTAGGAGATCGCTTCCGCGAACATTTAAGAGACGTTAAAAACAACGATAGAGATGCCTCTAAACCTGTGTCTAAACATTTTAATCTCCCCGGTCATTCTTTTGAAAACATGATTGTTTGCGGCCTTTCCCTTCATCAAGGCAACACTGAAAGTCGTAAAACTTCAGAACACAAATTTATCTTTCAAATCGGCACCTTGGCTCCCCATGGGATCAACGAACGCTTCTCGTTTAACTAACTAATTTATTCATGCATTCTCCGTTACCATGCTTCCTCCAATCACGGAACTCCTTATACTCTTATATATAAACACACACAACCCACAATCCTCCACTTTGCTCCGACGAAGGGCTAACGCTCGAAACGTCAGCTTTTAGAAATTCGCTACGGCGGTTAATTTACCTTTATCAACTCTGAGTTGATAATCAACATAGTGTTTCAATTTCCGAACCCAATCGAACAGTCTTAAAAAAACCCCGAATCGACTCAAAATATACCAGATATTTCAACCGTCTGCCTTAGCAGTCTTAACATGTGAGAACAAGTAAGAACAGCTTGTTCCAGCGCGCCGCTCCCCACTATAAACCGAACTAGCTAAAGTATAGCCTGCGAATACAGCCGAGTTCCATCGTGCGTCGCTTGCATGCAGCGTCCCGCGAGACGCGCGATGTATAAAGCCAGGTATAAAGTCGGCTGTATTCGCAGGCTGCTAAAGTATAAATGAGAATTAAATTCAACACGCACTAGAAAATAAAACTCGTGCCAGTCATTCCATTTTCAATCGAACGTTGACCATTTTTTTGCAATCACCATACAATCGATTTTTTTTACAATTTTTTGGCGAGTGATCGATTGTCTTCGGGTACCGAACTCGAACGAACTTCGATTTATCGACCGTTCGATTCGGTTCGATTACGCTGAGATGGAAAGCAAATATCTCGCCCCCTCATCACGCGTAACTTCGAGTCCGCCTTCTTCAAGGAAAACCTGATTGTTCGCAGTTTCCTGCTTAAGGGACTTTCAAGCAGAAAGGCGCAATACAAATAGTTCAGATTGGATAAACTGAACGGATTTGCAGAAAGCCCGCAACTGTATTTTATAGTAGTATGATGATCCGGGTTGAAAACTTGCATCGCGTTCGAGACCGCAAGTTCGTGATCCTACAACAATACATACCGTATGTCATACTCGCGCGCGGGGGATTCCCCTGGCCTATTTTCGTAATGACATGTATAAACACTCTGTTTTATCTTCGTCACGCTATCTTATATAATCCAAATGACCTACAATAGCACTGTACGTTACAAGGTCTTCTGCGCATTTTCATTTATTCGCAGTCGAATGGAACATCGTTTGGAAGCCGTTTCATAAGATAACTTTCCGTTTAATCATCAACAAGCGCGGACAATTGTACGAGATAGGATACCACGCTTCAGTGACAAATCACGCGATCTATTTTACATATTTTGATAAAATCTTGACATAAACAATAGTCACGGTCTCGGCGACAAAGTATAAACAGCAGTCTATGATGAACAGTAATAACTGTCTTGCTATAACAAACAGTGCAGTTTATAATCACATTTTTGCGGTTGCTACTCCAAGTAGTAGGATGTGCTATTAGGGGCGGACCATTAGATATCCCGGGAGGGGGGGGGGGGGGGGGGTAAAAAAATTCCAGTGCATGATATTTTTTTCCAGCCTGAGTTGTCTGCAGGATTTTTTTTTTAGGAGAGCAAACTCTGCACAAATTTTTTTTTCACAGATCTTCTTATATATACATATGTTCCAGTTTGCTTGCAGGAATTTTTTTTTGATGGTCAGCTGCTTGCAGGATATTTTTTTTAGACAATTTTCCTTTGCAGGAATTTTTTTTTGGTAATTGTCACCCCCACTCCCGGGATATCTAATGGTCCGCCCCTAATGATCAAACAGTATAAACAGTTCAGAGAAAAAATTGCAGGATAACCATCGTCTGTTACAAGGCAATTCAAGACACTTGTGGTCCATAAAAATTCCTGCTTGAGCTGTACATTCAGTCTGGAATGTAAAACAGAAAACATATCAAAAAGGTTTTTTTTTTTCATCTTAATCAGGAAAAACCTCATTTACATTAGTTTTTACTTTCAACACACTTATTTGCATACGCGACTTACAAGCAACAGATGTTTTCCCCCCTTTCCTTAATTCAGAATACACGAGAATGAGGTATAAGGTTTAGTTAAGATCCCTATGATATGAAATCGTATGAACGCGAGTGCAATTCGTGATTTATGGGCACGAGTGATGTTTTGAAAGTTCTCAATTTGAGAACTTTCAAAACATCACGAGTGACCATAAATCACTAATTGCATGAGCAGTTCATACGATTTTTTGTTTATAATATTCTCAACAAAATATTGCTGCGGCCATCACGCTACTCTGCACACGAAACGCTTCACTAGTTTCCAAAGTGCTCACATGTTTTATTTGAACGCGCAGGCAAACCAAGCGTGAACTTTTTGAAAGAATTACAGTACTATAGTTTAGAAAATATTTAACCATTAACTTGAAAGCTTATTTCAATGCCATTAAGCGGCAAAAACGTCTCTACTTGTCCGATACCTATTTATGCATTCGTCATTGACCAATCAGAAGCTGCATATTTTGTTGAGTATAATACACATGTCTTTAGTCTTCGCGCGACAGATTGAAATGCTTGATCGACCGGGCGGAATGTGACGCAGAGAAACACACAGTGGAAGAGAGAGTCAATCACACGTGCGATCTAAGCGATGGAATGGTGCCAAGAGCACAGCATTACTGTGGCTTGCGCTCAGTTCATTCAGGTTCAATATGATTATTCTATATTCACACTGAAATGGCCCAGGGCTTGGATAAGCGTAGCTGTAGACGACGCTTTGTAATTTATTTTAGTTTTACTCTCAGCCAGTAAATAACTCAGGTTATAGCCTGAATTTTAGCCTTCTCCTCTCGTCGCTTTGTGTCGCTCCATTCATGTGCCGAACCTATATTAAAGTCCAACACTATTGGTAGAACGAACAATAGGACATTGAATAAAAACAATGTCAATATAGAACAATAGAGCTGCTTCCGACAGTCACAGACCAATGTGAATTTCGGATTGACGCGCGCTCTGAATTATGAAATTAATTAATATTTATTAACGGGATGAATGAGGCGTCATGAGCATATGCACAAAACTACCAAAAAACGAATCTAAAAAATCTGAACGGCGTCAAGTGCATGAAATCTTCTCGGCTGTTTGAGGGAAATAAAATATTTTGAAATAAATAATTTCCCCTGGATTTTTGCCATTGAAAATCAAATGAATAACTAACCTTAGCACAACCGTTCATCGTGCTCTTGAGGTTCCTTCGCACTCCGTCCTCCGATCCGCTCTCTTCTAGCTGTTTTCCATATTCTCCAAAACTTTTATAAACAGCCCAGTAATTACTCCACCAATAACAGCACATACTGCACTCCACCAAAATTGTTCAGAAAAAGACATTTCTGCCAGGTTTATCCTGATATAAAAGATAAAAGCCCGGGATAAAAGCCGGTCTTCACAACGCACCCACACGATGTAGACGATGTATGCAGACGAAAAATCAGTTTTCCTCTCGTCCCGCTTCTCAAGATATAAAATAAAATAGACGACGATATCGACGTTTTGATACACCTGACGTTTGTTATATCTCCCAATTTGATTGGACGAGAAGGTGTCACGTGGGTACAAATGTACACTGATATATCGTGTCACTCGATGTCACTTGGCATAATAAATAAGTTTGAGTAAACGCCCACGCATGAAAGGTCAATCAATACACACGACCGGAAATCACGAAATCATGAAAACATCAACTGTTTCTGTCCTCCCGGGAATCGAAAGTTGAAAAATAGAGGCGTTACCATGACGACGGACAAGGACGGATTCATGACGACCGACCTTTTTTGATCGAAAACCTAATTGTTCGCAGTATACGTAGAGACATAAAGTATTGTAGCATTGAAAAGGGGCCGAATTGAACGTTCGAAATGTACAATGGACGACTACGAAGTATATGTCCTTTCAGCCGTTACGCCCGGTGAACCTGAACACTCCAAATCGAAAGTGGAAGCGTGCATTCTTGACATCAATAGATGGATGACAGCCGAGCTGTTAGTGCTGAACGCTCGTCATCGGCCTCCCCCACCGCTAAGCTCTATTTATGCAGGCAGTGAATTGATCATAGCGGCTGAGTCAGCCAAGAACATTGGCGTATGGTTTGATAATACACTCTCCATTAACAAGCAGGTGAACTCACTCTGCAAAACAGCTTTCTATCATCTACGTAATTTGGCCACTATCAGAAAGTTCCTGTCACACAAAAACTGCGAAATACTAATACACGCCTTTGTAACTTGTCGAATCGATTACTGTAACTCTCTACTATCTGGTCTACCACAACATATGCTGCAAAAGCTCCAATATGTGCAAAATGCCGCAGCCCGTCTTCTCACGTATTCTAAGAAGTACGAACACATTACACGATATTGATAGAATACATTGGCTCCCAGTAAATCAAGAATAGAGTTCAAGATTTTAATTTTGACTTTTTAAAGCTTATTATGAAACTGGACCTAAATACTTAACGGACACTATAATTAAACATATGCCCACCAGAAAACTTCGCTCAGCCCACTAAAGAACTGTTAGTAGTCCATCATGCTAAGTACAATCTTGAAACTTATGGAATGCGCGCTTTTTCAGTAATTGCACCTATACTTTGGAATAATTTACCTGACCATATTAGAACCATATCATGCCTAAGTACCTTTAAAAGTTAGAGTTAAGACTTTTTTATTTAATCGTTCCTTTTAAATCTTTGCTTTCCTTATAATTATTCGTTTTTATAATAGTAAATTATCATATCAGTAAAGTAATGTTTATTTGTTTATAATAAGTAGTTTTGTAAGCGCTGTTGGTTTTTTAGTAGAAACAGCGCTATATAAAATAAAGATTATTAATTAATTATTATTTCGGACAATTCATTCTTAAATCAAACTTCATGGGGGGGGGGGGGGGGTGGGGGGGCCTTAATAGACATCCAAGGTGGTTTTTTTGTTGCGCACTACTTGATCCGCTATGGCATCATAGACGGTATTTAAAATCTGATCATTTGTGCCAAGACTCCATTACGTCATAATTTCGGGATTCCACTTTTTGACTATAAACATCTCCGCATTTTGCATTAATGACATGTAGACACTATTTTAAATGTGTGACTCAAGTTTGCGACGTCCAACCGACATTTTTTACTAAGCCATCTTTAGGTCTTCGTACGTATTTTTTTATTATTCGCATGTCATTTCGCATCTCAAAAATTATCATCGCAGTCGAATGAAACATCGTTTGGAGGCCATTTTATAGGAGAACTTTCCGTTTAATCATCAACAAGTGCGAGCAATTCTGTCGCTATTTTTAACGGCGGCCATTCCGATAAGGATACCACGCCAATTCAGTGAACACAAATCACGCGATTATACAGGCCTATGTGCTATGTATTGTTTTACACTCTCACACAGAAGAACTAAGCTTATACAATGTTTTTTTTACAAAGAGATCAAAATCTGCACATAAACTGTATTTTTGTAAAATTAAAAATTACTAATTAGACTGATTCGCGGGCCAAGGTCAGCGGCGACAAAACATACAAGTTCATGAACAGTAATAAATGGTCTTCCTGTAACAAACAGTGCAGTTTTTACAATCAGATTTTTTTCGGTTGTTACTACCTATGTAGTAGGATGTGCTAACGATCGCTGTACAACTGTTTGCAATTCCAAACGCATTGCGGTAGCATATTAAAAGGTAAATCCAGACGTCTTTCAGAAGGTAAAACCGCCGGCTATATGTTCTTGCTTGAGCTAGTCTCGAAGTAAACAAGAAAACATCAAATGACGCAACGGAGCGTCAAAAGTTCATGTTGTTCGTCGTATATTTTTCCACGAGAAAAAACAAGGAGTTATATTCGGTGCCTATTGGGGGGGGAGAAAGATCATAAGGAAAGGTTGCAAAATATCAAAGTTACCTAGAAGTGGGAATTCGAGGAATAAATAATTCACGCCAAAATTGACATTTGATAAATTTGACTCCGAATTTGCGACAGCATACATTCCACCAATCAGTGCCACCGTATGTGAACGTCTATGTTTACAAGATA
>MU827093.1:0-13347 GCA_029204205.1 Desmophyllum pertusum | reverse complement strand
TATTTACATGTATAAGAAAGAAGGTTGAGATCATCTCTGGAAATAGTATAATTTTTTTTTATTCAGTGACTTCCAAATTAAACCAAATCGTCCCAGTGATGAAACACAAAATATATACATTCATAAGGAGTAGAGAGTATTTTGTATAAAGCAATTTGATCATCACACAATAGTAACACACCTTGCCAAGTTGAAAGCGTCATTAATTAAACTTGATCTGTCCTCTCCAGTAAAAACCTAAATGAAAAGTCATCATCAGGTCCTGTAGCTTCCATGCAAAAAGTATTCCATGCAAAAACATCCCCGGTTTTAACTTTATCAGCCCTAACAGCGATAAATCAGCAACTAAATTATAATGCATTTAAATGCAATTTAAAAGAGTTAACAACTAGAGCGCCAGGGGTCTGGGAAGGAGTACCGGTGGTCAGTGGTCAGTCGTGAGGCGCATGTGCAGTAGTTCTCTGCTTCGTTCGTGTGGCGTGTTTCTCCAGGCAGTGAGGTTTCTTGCCCAGCGTTGTGCGTGGAGAGCTTTGGATCGATAGTTTCTCCCCCCCCCCCCCCTCTCCCTTTTTATTTCCACTGACAGGTCAGTGTGACGGGTGCCTGTTCCCTTGTGTGGGGGCTCATGGCTGGGTTGCGGGGTCGTGCTAGCCATGGGGGCGTTATTCAATCTAGGGGCTGGCTGCCAAAAGTGGAAGCCCCTGGATATTCCAGGCACCCAACCTCCATAAGCGATACAGTTGTTAACTGCAAGTATACAAAATGTATACAGTCGAACCTCTCCTTACGGTCACCTCTCTTATACGGCGCGCATCCATCTAGCTTATCACGGGCACCTCTCATAGTACGCGCACAGTTCCCTTGGTCCCGGACAAAATGCCCATATATTCTCTATAAAGAAAACCTCCTCTAATACAGACAACGGACACTAAATAACTCGGCGCCAGAGAGAAAAATTCATATAAAACAAAAAACACCCGTATACCCTACCTTTATTACGGGTACACTCCAGTCCCCCCCCCCCCTGCCCCCCCCCCATGACCAGCCCGTTGGATGATTCAATACAAGTTCTCTGCTACTGTGCAGAGAACATTACAGCCCACCCCCCACAATTAATTCATTATCTGTCCCATTAGTCCACACAATAAAAGTAGGCATTATTTTGTTTTAATCAGTTCTTATCGAACATGTTATTGACCATCTAATTTTATGATTGATAGTATCTTCTGGCACATCAAGCTATTAGAGCCTTTAAAGTGACGTCCATATTCATGACCTCTATAATATGGCTACACCTTTCTAATCTGGGACACTTTGCTCCATTCTCGCGGTGGGGTTGTCCGTAATTAGAGAGATTCAAACGCGTGCTATCAATACAAGATTTACTAACTTGTCTTCGTATAGCACTGATAGTTAGGGAATTCGAGGTCACAAGAATTACAACAAACAATAACTAACACCTTGCAAAATAAATAATACAAATCTCCCATGACTGAGGATTTTTCATACTGACCTGATGTGCCAATCCATACACTGTTATTGTCAAACCCTCCCTAACAGCGGCGTGCACTATCTAGAATAACCCCAGACAATAGAATGGCCAATTAATTAGACTGCATATAATTCTGTAGCAGTAAGTTCCCAAACCCACATGGGTTTTGGGGGAAGAGAAAGCCATTTTATTAATAATAAATTAATATAATATTATATTTAAATTTATTTATATTTTCACATTGCAAAGCTCTCTGAGCGGACAGGGGGAGGGGGGAAGAGGAGCCCTTCCGTTCCTTCCCATAACCCTCCAATCCCAGGGGGGGGGAAAGGGGGGGAAAAAATTTTGCTTGACACCATGCAGACTATAGACGTATAAAATTCAGCTACATACTGTACATGGTCATCCTTTGAGATGTTTTACTGAGTGACATTCCAGTTGTCGTCATCATAATGAACTCTGTAGTATCCCCACTTGTTTAAAGATTATCCTTTGATCCACTTTTTTGTAGGCCATGTAAACTCAACTAAAGAAATGAAAAAGCGTGGAAAGATAGTTTATATAATTTTTTTTAACACAATTAGCCATGGAATAATGAATAATATTGTATTGATTCATGATTACCAAATTATCTCTGGGGCTACACTGATCGTATACAGGTAGCCGCTTCTGCACGCACATTGCATGGCCATACATAGCACACTAGATATTGAAGCGGTTATGGGGGTATCAGGTCCGCTAGGGAGGGGGGGGTCGCGGACGGATGTGCCGTCCGCACCCCCCCCAACGGGACTGTGGAGGTCCACCTTTTGGTTTGAAAATGAAGTCTGAATCAAACAATCCGCCAGCTTTTTGAAACGTGTTTTTACATAATCGTCACTTCATCAACAAAGACAACATCAAGCGAGTCATTTTCATCCAAAATCATTCACTCCTTTGGCTTAAAAATGTCTTTAATCGAAGGGTCCGCATTATATAATTTTTAGTAATGCTTGGCATGTCGTATTTTCTTTAACTGAACAGTTCCAGAAATATTCATGTTCTTACGTTTGCTTTTGGCTGCCTAGTGTTTCCTCATCATACTGCCTTCAAAACGCACGAAATGCAGTCTCTAAGTACGATAGCTCCTGGGAACACTGTGGCATTGGCAAAGCTCATCTTCTAACAACCGGACCCCCCTAGTAGCTCGCGCCTTCAGGCTGCTCGTACGACCCCAACTTTGCCACTCAAACGGCACCCCCCCTCATTATCAAAATCCTGATACTACGGGCCTGGGAGTAAGATATAACAATCCTATGGTTGATTTTTAGGAAAGTGTAAGTTTGTTTATTTTCTCCAAAAATTAAAGCGCCCAAAGCTAGGGGAAAAAGTTCAGTCCAAGCCATAAAATACTGACAACTTTCCATTTAGCATTATTAATCTCAAAATTCTTTGAATCCTAGTCTAAAACACCACAAGATCCGTGAATCTCAGAGGCTTTGTAGACGTCATTCAGGGAATGATGGGTTACGGTTTGAGATGCCAGATTAGGGTTCGGGTTTGGGTTAATCTAGCATCATAAGGCATGCAATTCGATGCAAAGAGGCTTAGACCATTCCTAGCACCCATTGTGTGCCTAAGACGCTAAGACTGTTGCAGTCTAAACCTTTACTCAGTCAGTGTTCATCCAGGTTGTTTAAGAGGTTCTGCCGGTGAATCTTGAAACACACGATACGTCAGAGGAACATTACCACTTGTAACTGTTAAAACAAAACAAACTTGTAAAACAAAAACAAAAACATCAACAAACTTCTATTTTGAGAAAGATATTTTTTCATGTCAGTGACACATTTATCTACAAGTTTATTTTTCTCTCATATTTCTACCAAGCTTATAATATACCATCATTTCTTTCTACAACAAGCTCCTCATCGACAAATCTAATCCTAACAGTATGCGCGGATAGTTTGTAACATTTGAACAGGCTAGTTAAGCTCCCCCAAGAGTCTCCTGTAGCTCAGTGGTAGATAGAGCATCCGACCAGTGTGTATCATAGGTTTGAATCCTGTTGGGGAACTCAGAAATTTTTTTTGTCAAGTAGCTAATGTGTCACTGTATGTTGAAACAAAGAAGGGACTCAAATTACTGCCTATCATGAGGCCCAATAAAAAAATAATCAATTGGAAGTGTCAATAACAGTTTATGTTGGAAAACAAGCTCAAACTATTCAATATTCTCCAAATTTAAAGCTCACATTATTTTTCTTTTTAATTAGTTCTGAGAAAATTTGACGTACATCAAAGCAATAGGTGGTGGCGAAATGGTAAATCCGAGACTTTGCCGAGACGCAGAGACCCTATTTTAAAAATCCGAGCTCTTGAGACACAGTGATCCAAAACTATGAGAAAATAGAGTATACAAGAAGGCTGCATTTGCGAAGATTCAAATTCGAGACTCCGAGATAGTCCTATTTCCTGCGCAGCCCAAGATTTCGAGACGCTTTTTTAAGCGCCGAGATTCCGAGACTCGGCTTAAATTTGTCGAGATTCGTTATTTTTTATAGACCATTCGCCACCGTAGCAATATCCCTGAAGTTCAAAGTTTGCAACTTTTTTACTAAGTCTCATGACATGTCAACAGTCTGCCAATTTCACAATATACTGAATAATTATAAGAGCGAATTATTATTTAGATGTTGGTCAACATCATTAAAGCACAAGCCAAGCTCACTTGAATGGTGTGTGCTGATTTACTGTGACGTGACGATTGAGGATCCAACTAGAAATGTTTCTGTGTGGCTCGTTGCCTTGTCTGAGTCACCAGTGCGTTTGATTGTCACCACAGGAAATCCCATTTATAGTGTCCAAGTGGCCATGATGGTTGTGACGTCCAGTATCCGCTGTCTGTGTGATTTGGGTCACAAGATAAACCAATTAATTGACAAGACTTTAATAACTGGAGTGGTGAAGAGCTGAAGGGGGAAACTAGATTTGACCTACACTAGTAAGATGGAGATGTTACCCGGGTATTCGCCAATTTCCCTTTTTGCAAGTTTATGGATCAGAGCAGGAGGCCACTGTTCATAAACTGTTGAAAAATAGAACAAGAACAAATGAATATTTATAAAGCACGGACCTTAGGAGTATATAATAGCAGGATGTATTGCCACAAAATTTGAACCTTCTCAGGGAACCAATCCAAATGTGCACTCCTTTTCAAAACTGGCCAGTTTGCCAAATAATATGATATTAAAGGACTGAGTTAAGACCTTTCTGGCATTGATTTTCTTGGAAAACTTGTGAAAAATTAGCTGATTACAGTACACAAAATTATTAGCAAGTATTGAATAGCATTGTGTTAAATGTATCGAGCTTACAATTAGCCCTGCGTAGCAAGCGGTCCTCGTACGAACGAAAAGCTTTTTCTGCGATCGAAGAGCCTTTTTCGCGGAAAAAGCTCTTCATTCGTACAGGAAACGCTTGCCTACGCAGGCTAATGTACACTCAGTAAACGCTCTTTATAGCAGACACCCTCGGGATGTAGTTTGGAGTCCGCAACAGTGAGAGTCTGCAATAGTGAGGAGTCAAGTCAAACCTCTATAGCTTTCGCCGGTGGATCGAAAGTGCTGGATTGGTCCGTCATATATAGCGCGTGTGTCGTAATAAACAGGGTGTCCGTAAGGCGAGGAGTTGACTGTACTAAGACACTTACAGTAATTAATGCATTGAGAAGAGTTGAAAGCAAAGTCTAAGTGTGTATATAACTCAATGAGAATATAAACACCACAAAATAGGACTGGAGACTGAGTTGATACACGGACATCTCTGCAAGGACTGTCAAAAAGAAATATTTACCTCTCCTAAGGCATTCCAAAGATCGCTAGTCTCAGCATTGTCAAATGCATACTTTTTCAAGTAATACTGTTCAAATAAAAACAATAATCCAGCAATAAATTTAGAGCAACATATTTTTTTATGTATTAACATGCAACTGAAAAATATAATAAATTTGATATTAATTTTGATTAAGGTGGGACTTAACCTGAATGCCATTTTTCCGCGACTTAACATGGGTTAAATGGAAATATCTCGTTCACATTTCAAGCAATCCAAAAACTCTAAGTATGCTCATCCCATGAATCTATGTTATTATGGGGTGTTTTGTAAATTTTTGGGTGATTTTTGGGTATGTTTGGGAGGAAATAGTAAAATTTAGGGAAATGAGAAATATTGAAGATTTGATTTAAAATTAGAATTTGAAGTTAAAAATTAGTAGATTGACACCAACAGACAGTTGATAACCACGCAAGAGCTGCACCTGCGTGGGTATCAACTGTCTGTTGGTGCTCCAAATATTATTTTCCTTCTTCTATCCCTTCTTAAAACCTCTTAAAATTTCATTGAAATTTCTAAGGAGTACCACCTTAATAACTCTCCCCCCCCCCCCCCCCCCCCCACCCACAATTAAAATAAAATAAAGCCTATAAAATTTTACTTGATGCCATGCCAGGGTTCAAAATAAAATCACAGCTTTTAGCTTGAATTTGTAGGCTTTTTTGTCAAGGCTCATTTTTCCCCGGCTGTCACTTGTTTTCACTTTCCGCGATTTGCGCGTGTGTGTACTGCTACACGAATTAACTGGAATCTGCCAAGAACCCGTTGCCTAGCACGTGACCAAAATCTTCCTGAATTGAAATTTAACTTTCTTCCTTGAGAAACCTTGAAATTATAAACTGATTTTAAAAAGATTTCGCACATATCGCATGCTTTGAACTGCTAAAATAATGTCAGCGTCAGAATCTTCATTTAATTAATGTGTTTTCGTTGCGACAATTCCCTTCCAAACAAAGTATCGTGAACAGCTCTCTTTTTTAGGTGTTTGTTCAAGCGTAAAATATGCAACTTTGTCTAGACAAACTGTCGCGCTTCTTCACTCACAAAGATGGGAAATCCGTTCTGTCGAGCAATATGAATACAAAACTGACTTTAATTTGAACGAGTGAAAAGGCTTAACAACCGGCACTAAACAAGTTTTTGTGCAAAATAAATCTTGATTACACGTGCAGAAACATAAAGGCGGTAATGCAATGGTTTGTCTTGACAAACTAAACGTGCATGTTTCACACTTGAACAAACACGTAAAAGAGTTAGTCGTTCACGGTGAACAAGAATTCTCCATTTTCAACTTTTGCAGCACGCTTCAAATTTCCAAACCTTTTCTACTCTTTCTACTCATTTTAAAACGTTTCCAAAAAGCTTTTAAAACGGTTCTTGGCTGCTTTATTGTCTGATATGAAATGATATGTTTACTATAACATTACAGCGACTTTGATTTCAGTTGGCCGATCAAAGCATGACATTTTCTATTTCTTCTGTGAAAAGTCGCCGGCAAGTGTGGTCAAAGTGCCGGCTGCTATTTTGAACCCTGCATGCACACCGTGTTTGTATAAATAAAATGCAGCTAATCAGAGCATGCATTGTTGATCAAAAGTTTATAAATTAAATATAATGAGATGAGATAAAAGAGAGGAAATCAGACTGTAAATTATCTGAATTTATACTTACACTAAGGCCGTCCTTAAATTTTTCTCTGCCAACAAAACCTTCCAACATTCGAATGATGGAGGAACCCTGAAAATAAAGTTAAACCAATTTTAGATGTAAACTAAAAAATATACTTATTAATATTTCCCTGTCATATACTCAGAATTGGGTACTTATCGCCAATAAAACAGTAACCAGTAGTTAATAATTTTCTTCATAATTTCTCTTAATTTATTACCAATTTGCCATGATGAGGATGGCAACTAACAAGGTCACAGGTGTCAGGTTGGAGAAGTGAAGCCTGAAGAGAAATACATGTACAGTATATCTGAAAGGTTCACTCGGGAGAACAAGTTCCAGTTTTGGCAAATCTTCGTGGAAGCACTCGAAGAGTTTCCGAATCTTGTTATCCAATCAGAAACTAGCATGAGCACTCACAAGTACTCCAAAAGCAATCGTGCCAGCAAATACATCATGATGCTTAGCAACTTCGGGAATGAACACCGCGAGCTCAGTGCGGGATTACGCCATCAACTGGTACTTTTTCCCCCGACAAACCATTTTTAGTGATAAACCGCAAATATAAGGTTGAATTCTGTTTTGAGCTAAAAAATGTTGACAGTTAAGGTTACTGTCAACCTTCAAGGCAACCTCGTTCCCAGGGTCTCTCATCTTCCCGCCCCCTGGAGTGAGAGAAGAGAGACCCTGGTCTGGTCTGGGAAGCGAATTCCCACATCCACTCTGTGACCCCTTTCCGCGGTATGTTTTCTATTGTGTCAGCGGTCGTCCCACTTTATTAATAAGTAAGAATGAGTGGTAATAATACCGCGCTAAATATTATACTTTTTTAATAATTATATATTTATAATTAGCTATGACTTCGATATAAACGGGATCCCGAAATATACAAGCTCTGTTGCGTAACTACAACACTATATTTGCATCATTTCACCCCATTTATTCTACGTAGATAACGTTGCGTAAGATGTAAAGTATAAATGTTAGTGAAATAAAGTTGTCTTGAATCTGTATGTAAGTACTCTCTAGGCGGCACGTTCAAGTTACGCTAATGATCTAATGCAGGAGCATAACACCCCGGAGCCTATGACACGGCGTACATGTAGTTATACCTTGAGCTATCTTGGATTAAATTCCATTACCCGGGGCCTATATGGGGACGTGCCGCTGGACAGGGTATGGTTTTTGGCCTCTTCCCTGGATCGGACAGGGTATATAATTTCATGCGAGTCTGTCCTAAACAGGGTTGAACCTGTCAGCCTAAACAGGGTATGGTTGCACGATTGTCGTCGTAAAAATATGGTTTCTCACACACCACTGGTAGCCATGTCAAGCCGACCGCCGCAAGCCTGACCTTTATTTTAAAATCAAAAACTATACACATATCACTTTAAAACTGGGAAGCTTCCAAAATTACAAGCTTTGTACATCAGTTACATTGTATAACGCCGAAATTAAAAAATACAACAAAATACTACTGAAATTCTTTGGGTGGGTGGGTGGGAAGGTCAGTAATGGCGGACGCAACAAAAACAACTGCCCGCCTCACCGGTCACATGACCTATACCCAGGCCCCAGCGGTGTGTGAGAAAAACATTTTCCACTTTTTCGTTTCACTCAGCCAGTGGAAAATTACCCTTATACAGTATTTAGAGATCGGAGACGTTTGCCGCGTATCAGTCAAACGTGATTTGCGCGCTAAATCGCAAGTTTATTCCCAACCTAAATAGGGTCATAAAATAGAGGATGTTGTCCTACACAGGGTACGTATTTTAGGTTTGTTTTTTGTCCTAAACAGGGTCAGGTTTTCAAACCCTCACCGGCACCCCTATACCCAAACATCGGTCAAGTACCCCCCCCCCCCCCCCCGGGTACCACTACTTGCTCATTAAAATACCCTGAGATGGCCATGCATGGGTTAGCCTGCGTGGCAGGCGTAGAAAGAGGAGGGAAGGAGGAGGGGAATTCGGGCGCGAGCGCGCGCTTCGCGCTCTCTCCTCTCCCTCCCCTTTCTACGCCTGCCACGCAGGCTATGCATGGGTTGTATTGTGTGACAAAAGGCATTTTATCTTTTGCACTTTTTGTTTCTGTAGAAGTGCTGACTTTCTATTTATAAATACGACTTCTGCGAGGACTTTGTTGACCAGTTTATCTGGATAGCCTCGAACACGCAAATGTGATCTGAAATTTTTAATGTTTTATTCAAAACTTTTTCCACTGCACTGCAGTGATTAATTACCATTTGGTTGACTGCTGGCAGACTCCTGGACAGACTCCTGTTAGTTATTGATGACGAAGGGCGACCGCTGACAAAATGGAAACATACCGCGGAAGGGGGTCACAGAGTGGATGTGGGAATTCGCTTCCCGTCTGGTCTGGTCACGTGCATCCCAGATTCTGGGATGTAGCAAATAAAAGATTAGTGGGAGGGGCAGATGAGTGTGAAATTTGTCTCCACTTTGCTAGGGGTGAGCGGAAAGTGTTGTAAATCAAAATAACCGCATGTGGACGAGCTTTCGTGGTGAACATTTTGGCCGTTCCGAGACGCCAAAAGACGATTAAAGAATTTTGAAGCCTCAAGACCGCGATCAAGGAAAGCCAGGGTTCTTAGATGTATCGAAATATCGCCATCTGTACAACGCACATTTGATCAAGATCCGCGAAGACGAAGGAGTTAATGTTTCGAATCCAGGACAGGAAATGGGATAAAGAAAATTTTTATAGCTTTTATTTATTCGGCGGCTATGTTTTGCTTGATTCTTTTTTCTGGTTATTTGACGGTCTCATGTATTTCGTCGCTACCGGCGGCGTTGTGAAAATGATAAAAGGTGACAAAAATAATGATCACCGACCAGAGCAAGTCTCCGCGATCGGTATGAATCCTCAAGAAAATTCAACCCAACTCCAGGTAAATTACGTACTTTTGCTTGTTTCTGTTTGTTTTTATTGCACTCACCTCACCTTTACCCTTAGGATATATCCATAAAACAGGAAAACTCGACATGCATTTTACATATTTCAGTGTGTGATGTGTACGTGATGGGTTAGATTTTACAGCGCTTAGACTAAGAGTCAGCGACTCGCAAAATATAAGCTTGGTTTATTAAACTTGAATTAATTAAGCCGATGGTATCTTAATATTTTTCTTTCCTCTTTGTGGAAATGTTCAGACGTAAGTGTAATTTTATAATGATGACACTTTGATCCGATACGACATTGACCTTTCGAGACCTTGCCTGCCGTGGAGCAGCGCTAGCGCACTTGAAATTCATCGATTTTCCGTAGCCCGATACAGCAACAACATCTCGGCCACAGTAAATTACCTCTAAACATTGGAGTAACTGCTGCAAACAGCGAACTGAAGATTGCTGTATAAAAACATCGCTTGCCTGTGAACGGTGCAAGTGGCCGTTAGCTTCTGGCCTCACTTTGTTGTCGACAAAAGAAAGCGCGACAAAGATTCGTAATTATAGGAGCCCTCCCTAGGGTTTAAAAATGTCAATTAGACACGTGACCAGACCAGACCAGGGTCTCTCTTCTCTCGCTCCAGGGGGCGGGAAGATGAGAGACCCTGGGAACGAGGTTGCCTTCAAGGGTGCCTTCCGGGAAATCGTTCTTACGCGCGTTGTTTTGGAAGAAACCCTAGAAAACTATATATCACAGTAAAGCTAATAAAATGAGGAATCCGATAAAAGCACTACTAACACTATTAACCAATTTTGTTCTGTTAGGCGTGCGCAAGCATTCAAACGCAAAACTGACAGTGTTTGCGTAACTGAATTACTGGCCTTTACGTTACTGCAGACATCCAAACAAACTGGACTATATCATTCAGGAGATAATGGGCTAACAAAGTGTGTGAGGCTTTCACGATATTCCCATTGGCTCCTGAGAAAATCTATTTTAAAGTTAGACAATAGACTAGGAGTATTGCTACTCCACCTAGATAGGATGCTAGTCCATCACAGTTTACCGCCTCAAAATTTTGTCAGGTTACCCTAACAGACTCCTGGGTGGAGAGGGGCAATGTGAGAGTAAAACATCTTGCACAAGAACACAACACAATGGTTTGAACCCAGACCAGACCAAGACCAGCAGCGTGGTGGCCAGAGGACCCTTACAGAAGCCCCATGTGCCACTTTGGGTCCTGAGTGAGTAAGTGAGTTCAAAAACATTGTGTGGTTCCAGAATATATCCATACCTCCCCCACGGAAGGTTTTTTGGTTTGAACCCCCCTCCCCCCAGGAATTTCCAGTTTAGCTTCATACTTTCCTTTGAAAAGTTTGGCTTTTGAGGCCCCCCTCCCCCTCAGAATTTCCAATGACCTTCCTTGGGGTGGGTATGGATATTTTCTGTAACCGCACATTTTGAGCTTTCATGGTTAAGTGGGCAGTTCACTCTACACTTCAGCCAATGTTTTTAACTGGTTTCGCGCGGTTTATAGTTCTCAGGTTCCTGTTCAAACTTGGAACCTAGGTGCAAATTGTTATCTTCTGTGAGAATCAATAACGCACGCACCCGTAAATGCCATCACCAACTGGCCGTATGATGTTTCTAACTGCAGCCTCATCAGAGAGTATGGAATAGTTTTTGTTTGTCTGAGTCACACAAGGGGTCTAAAAAATGTGTGACCTCATCTGTGTGGGTGCTATATATGGTTTAACACCTGGGCTGTAGGACAATCTATCAAAATAATCTGCTTGATCTTCTTGGGGTGATCAACTTCAACTGATACTGGGATGAGAGCTTGCCAAAGAATCCAGTGGAAAACACTTCTCTGAAGATACTGAAGACCAGGAACTGCTCCATCTGAAAGGAAATTATTTTTAATAAATTATTTTTAGAGTGATTACATATTTATTTCACAAAATAAAGGACTACTAACTTTAATTGTTCGCCACTAGTGAATCATGACCAGATAAGTTGCAGAATTATGTAACTCAAGAAAGGAAGAAGTTTCTTTTCCTTTAACCCATTGACACCCGGGGCTTTTTTCGCAAAAACGGGCAATCTAACATCCCACGCATGCCTCATTTCTGGCCATTATCTCAACAGTTTAATGTCAAACTGTCTAAAACTTAGTTTGAAAAACACGGCAACTAACATTCCCCCTTTCCTACATCAGAAGCAACAAATTCAATATTTTCCTCGGGCAATGACGCAGAGACAAAATCAAAATTTTCCGACATTAGTTATTTGGGTTTTCAAAAACACACCTGACTTTAGGCTTTTCTTTTCCTTTTTTGTTGCCGTTCTTGCTCTCCTTTTTCTCTTATTTTATTTGTGGTTTTGTTGTGCCCTTTCAGTCCGCCCGTTGTTTCACGTTGAAAAAGTTTTAACCTAATACTGTTGGGACACAAAGTGGAATTTTTTTTGACAAAGAGTGTCAATGGTAGTGAAGGTCGCATTTTTTGGTGATTTTGTATTAAAAAATCCAAGTTTATTTTGTGTGTATCTCTGGTCCAGTTTTAACATTTCGTGCTTGTTTAGGCATGATTTGTTAGACATTTTCCAACTCTATCCGTTGATTATCAAAGTCATCCTCTGGCTTGAAAAGTGATGACGTCACAAGTGGTAGCAATTTCGTCGTCTCCTCTTGGCCGGTCATGCACGTGTAGAATTTGTGTATGTGCAATTTAATCTGTTCTTTTTAATTAATTAATGATTCTTTGCCATATTGCGATAAGTGGCTTGACCCCTCAATAATTATTATAAGCAACCTTACGTCAAATACACACCCTCCCTTTAGCTCCGAAATACGGTACGCTGTCGCTGGAGTCAATGTCATGCAAGCTACGAGAGCATCTGATAAGCTGATATTGAAAAAGCCAATACTTTAGTTGCTTACCATTTCCCAGTCTGTTTGGGTGTGGTTCACTCCCAATTACTCCACAAAACTGGCAAACCCCTCATTCAACCACAAGTCATTCTCACCACTTGGGAGGAAACAATGTTTCCAACTCACTAGGAATTAAAAAGAAAATCAAAATGCACTAGTTATACACACTTACTTCACAAGTGGAGGTTGGGTGCCTGCGAACCCCTCTGCCGGGCTGAAGACCACACGCCAGATAGGTTAGACTGCCCCAATGGAAGGGGACACTATAATAAACCAGTGCAAATTGAAGAGACGAACGAGCCAAGCCTAATGCACTTATCAGCGGCCATCCCGGGGGGGGTGAACCCAGGGACATACGCGGGCATGGCGTGGGATTTGTTGACAATTTTTAGCCCGGGATACGGGGATTAGATCACCATTGCATTTTACTGACTAGCCCCGAAAATAGACTCCGCGGGATTTGTTACACCGCCACC
>MU827092.1:0-13390 GCA_029204205.1 Desmophyllum pertusum | reverse complement strand
ATCGGATTCATTTCAATATTTGGATTACAAAAACTATGAGGGGGGCTTATATCCGGGGGGCTTATAATCGGATGTATTTTTTTGCTTAAAGGTAGATTGGCCTATAACCGGGGGGGGCTATAAGCGGGGGGCCTTATAAGCGGCAGTTTACGGTTATGGCTATGTAAAAATAAATTATGTAGCACGCATTCTGAGAACCCTACCATGTTTGTTAATGCGGAAAGAAGTCGGAAAAGTTTCGCTGAAATTTAATTTCCTTAGCTTTTAACACGATTTTTCTGCCAAATCGCGAAATTTGCCTCTTCAATTTTTGCGAAATATTAAGTTCCGCGAAAATAGGAAACAATGCAAGGAGTAAAAACATCATTTCGGGCTTAACTTTGCAGCGTTTTATTTCCTTTCCTTAATTTCCTTCGCGAATTGTAGGAGTATTTTAAGTTATTTGTTTCGCTGCCGGCGCTAATGAAGCGAACGCACGCGTAGTACAACGTGTTATGACGTTCAAAGAACATGTATGTAGGTATGACGCGTAATTACATAGATAAATCCTCGTCGTCTGTAGTTATGACGCGTCAATTCGATGGTAATGGCAGGTTGTTAATTTATATAGAGCATTTTCCAAAGTGCAAATGCGACTTTACAATTCAACTCAAGCCCTATACCAGCATCAATAGTGCCTCATTCATCTTCAATGCATTCCTACATAGATCTTCTGCGCGAATCAAAGTCTCACCAGATAAAAAGTACTAATGATAAAGACATACTTTGAACTGTAAAAAGCTGTGTATATACATAGGATATATTAAACTCAGCTTTTTACAGTTCAAATTTGGGATTTTCCTTAATTGCCTGTCATTATATTCTTGTTTAAGAGGACAGTGTGTTACACTTGTTTTATATTGGTTAAGTTACAACCTGATATTACTAGGTATTTGAGGCAAACATTTTGCGGAATTGAAAAAAAGCCAAACTTCTTGTAATTGGACGAAGACACCATAAAAGCACATAAACAAGTTTTAAAATATATTTGTCAATAATATAATATCCTCCATCTTTGCCAGGTTTTATTCATTAATTCATACAAATTGATTAAATAATAAGGTACGGGTCGCACTACTACAGCCAATTTTGTTTAACATAAAAATTTTTGTAATTTTTTGGCGAGGAAACATTTGCAAAAAAATTCGCAAAGTGCCACATTTTGGTGGTGCGTCGCACTCAAACCAAGATGTGTTTTTCAAAAACTCTCCTGTATTGATGTAAATGAAAACTTAAACGGCGTTGGGACCAGGTTCGTACTTCGCTCTTCTTGGTTTTCGTCGTTTTCTTGCTGCTGGCTTCAATTGCAATCGAAGGAGATTGTTTTGAAAACTTGAGCCGAATGGTTCTCCAAAATTGCCGCTAGAGTAAATTTGGTTTCGATCAGACCCAGTGTAGTCATAGGACATTCGCGGCGTAATATCGATGTTCATGTTCTTCGTTTTCCGGTTCGAACTAATCATTAAAAGAGTCAGATGAACCAGGTAAAAAATTAAATTTTGTCCCGTAATTGCACGCGCTAAACTAGCGAATCTTAATTATCAAAACATAGTCATCTTGCGTGAATGACAGTTTAAAACGGCTAAAAAACGGGCTTTAAAAATAACCAAAATTGTGTGATTTTCAAAAATTGTGGTCGCCTCCAGAGGCAACACTTCGGCTTTCTTGAAGATTGGCGAAAATTTGCCAATTGGCAAAAAAGTTGGCAAACAATTGAAAACTGGGGGTCGCGTGTATTTTACGATTTTTTACGTTACGTGTTGACAGATTTGACACCTCTGAAATAAACAAATTGGTCAAAATTGGCTGCTAGTGCGGACCCGCTACCTACTCAATTCGATTTAGGAGTAACCAATGTTTCTTCTACTCAGAACAAAAAACTCAATTTGTTTCCAGTTAAGAATTCAGTAGTAATTATGTATTAGGAGTCTTAAACAAGTTCAAGTTAAGTCAGTAGGAAAAGGACCTAAGAGTTTTAATATGGTTGTGGTTAGCTGTACTAATGTTCAAATGTATATTTTGATGCCGACCACCCACATATACTTTCTATTTTAAAATCTTAACATTCTTACCATTGCTATTGTCAAAGAAAAATGTATTTGTTCAATAAAGTTTGATCATTGATTTGAAAATAAATATTGAAAAGATGCAAACAAAGCCATCCAATGTAACTGCCTTACTTAATCAAGTTAACACTTCAATACGTGGTTTGAATGTAAAGTTTTCTTAATTCAATGTTGTTACATTAATTCTGAGATAAACTGAATTACTAATAGTACGTAGTAGTACATTAGGCGATGTACAGTCAAAGACCATTTTTAAAGACAGTCTGGAGGGAAATACATTTGGTTGAAAGATATCTGACAGTGGTACAGAATTCCCCTGTCTCTCCAAATCAGTTTGTTGTTTCCATTAATTTGAAACTATCGAACATATTGCCTCCATCAATAGTAGTCAAAGTGTTTCCTTCCTTGTCAATTTGCAAATAGAAAACTGTTTGACTACAGTCTGAATAATTAACAAACTAAGAGAGATATCTGGAAGGTGTTCCTTTAATGTACTCAGTATATAACATCATCATCACCATCTTACATAATCCTTTCTGCAGAATTAATAAGACCAAAAATCTTCTGTATGGCCTGCAACATTCGACGGCATTTACTTATATCATCGCTCATGGGAAGAACTCAAAGTTTTGTCGTTTGGATATTATAATAATCCCATGTGCATGTTATTGTTATTGGTTCGATTCCGCTTGAAACTTAATAGGAATATTGTCGGATAATGGAATTACATCATGATTGTTGTTTTACTGGTAGATCGCGCTTTACAGGGTGATACTTCAGCTACTAAAGTTCAGGGAATTAGCGGACAGAGGCAATGTCTGTGTTCCACGTTTTCAGCCTGAGAAGCGTCCTAAATTAAATAATAGAATTATCTAGTGGTAAATATGGTTTTCATAACCTCGATCTTTTTATTAATAAAGTATCGTCTTACCGTATTGCATTGCGTAATTTTTTGCAAGAACAGATATTTGTCCTTCACAAACGAACATTGCTAACTTGCTTATCTTCTCTTTCTAAGTAGACCTGACAGAGTGTTTGCCGATCTGATAAAAGCTGCACGGTGAACTGTAAGTGAAGTCGGTAGCGCAGATGAACTGCCAAACCTTGACATGGGTTTAAAATATATAACTTCATTGAAAAATGGGAAACATAACTTAAATTAATTTTAAACTTAAACAAAGGAAATTTATTTGCAACAAAAATAATGATTTTAATGTAGCTTGTTAAACACAAAGCCAGTGTCAATTCCTCCCAGCTTCCGGTTAGGGGACTTCCCTGTCATCAGCCTGCGGATATTGGCGTAATGGATTCTTAACTAAATTAAAAAAAAAATAAAATCAAAAAAAAAAAAGCGAGTTGGACAGAGCCTGAGTTACAAATCCTCTTTTTTTCCGCTTTGAAATTCTCAAAACGAGTAAAGACAATTTTCCCCCCTCCCTGTCTTCACAGGCGACCCCTTTTTTTTTTCCTATCTGATCCTCGGTTCATGTCAGGGAGGCGCGGTTTGCTTCTACTCCTCCCTCAATAACTTTGCTGAGGATTAATACCTTTGTTATGTTGTGATAATTTTGAAGCTTTCTATGGTGCCTTAGCAAAATAAACGGCCCCACACCTCTGTGGCCAAAAAAGCATTCCGCAACGACATCGGGATGTTGTGTTATTGCCCGCAAGCCAACAGAGCTCAGCCCAAAACACAAAACAACACCCCATATTTTATAAATGCCATTTGAGGGAATAAACTTTAGAAGGAATAAGATAAAGTAACATTGTTAATTATTATTGTCTTACGTACGTATTGCGATTACGCAATTTTGGCTAGAAATTTTGTCTTTAAAAAAAAAAAAAAAAGAAAATCAGACAATGAATAAAAAAACCGCCTATCACAAATTTCTACCTGATGGAGGTTGTTTGCTAATTCCAGATAAATCCTGCATTATATGGTTACTGAGAAAAATATACTGCCAACTGCACTGAAAAGAAACGCTCTGCATGGGTTTATACTAATTCCATAAATGAAACCAAATATATATTAATAAATTTAACTTCAAAAAAGAAAACAATATTATAATTAATCGCCCAGTAGCAAAGGGTACCGTCATATCCAACCTGCTCGATCATTTTCGTATACAAAACATAATGGCGGCAATGTCAAACTATTCCCGGTATTTGTTTTTTCCCCATTTCGCGTCGGTATAAGGCCGTCACGGAACAGATAACGGTTTTTACCTTGAAAACAATTCCGAGAAGAGGAGACTATTTCTTTCACATATCTTTTTTAAGCAAACTAATTATAACTTAAGTCGAGCGATCGTAAGTGAACGGATCATGAAACATGAACTCTTTGGAGCTATGTTTTCGTCATTCTCGTCCCCAGGGGGACGGTCCCATAGCGCCAACATAGCCGAGCATGCGCATTTCTTTTGCCGCTGATTGTCGGACACGTCGGGACAGTAGAGCATTCGCGCGACGTGCGAACATTATTATTGGCCAACAAAAAAAAAAAAAAACGAAAAATGGCAGCAAATTTAAAATCCAAGTCCCCTTTAAAAAATGGTCTTGGACGTCGAAAATGTTAGAATCAATGATAATAGATTCTTTAAACGAATATAAAAGTTTATGTGAGTTAACTTATGTGGACTTCAATGCTGATAAAATACAATCGTGGCGAAAAAAGTTGAGAAGAGCTGCGATTGGTGGGAAAATATTCCACCGAAAAACCGAAAAATTACTTTTGAACTTGTGGAGATGACCATATTCAAGAGAAACCTGTGAATGATATGAAGAAAGAAGAATACGAAATAATTAAATAAGGAGCGACCTAACACAGAGGCAGGGATGATTAAAACGGGATACAAGCGGGATTAAAGACACACATTCCAAAAGAAACATCAGGCAAGATTACTGATTTCTACCTGATAGAGCGTTTGCCAATCTGATAAAATCTTTATTATCTGTAAGAGAAACGAAATGCCACTGCACTGGAAACCTTGCATGGGGCTTATTACTAATTCGCAAATGAAACCAAATAATATAATTTGACTTGAAAAACTTATATATATATATATTATTATTATCGCCAGCGTTCATTCCAAAACTTAAATTAATTAAGCATAACTTAGCATACATTATTTAGGGTTACAAGGCAAAAACAAATGAGCAGAAAACCGACAATAATGTTTTGAATTTGCATTTATTCAGGTTAGAAACGACTGTATAGGAATGATGGCATAGGGTGTATTCCATGGAAGGTTATGCTGTTGAGATAACAACCAACCTCCAAATGTTTCAATTTTGTGGCATTCACCAAAGGGGCCGACCACCAGCTCTTTCACTCTTTAAAAATTCTCGCATGGGTTTATACTTGAAATTGAATGAGAAAATTGAAACCTATAACATACTAGGTAGATCTTTTTTGACCTTTGCCTTATTGCCATTACATATTTTTACAGCTATTTTTCTTCCAAAACACGCCATTACATTTCTACTTGACAGAGTGTTTGCAAATCTGATAAAATCTGTTATATCTGTCCGTGACATGAAACGAAGCGCACTGCACTGCCAAAACCTTGGATGGATTCTTAATACTATTTATAAGCATGAAAAATTAAGCCAGAAATGTCATAATTCGATATTAAGAAAATAAAGTGATCCTCGCTGTTGTGTTGGGCAGTTTAAAGAAAATTGCAAAGATGCCAGAAAAAATTCAGAACTTCAATGGGAATTGAACCCATGACCTCCGCGTTATCGGTGCGACACTCCTTTCCCTGTTTTTCTCTCTTTTTTTTTTGTTGTTTTTTTTTTTTTTTTTTTTTTTGTTTTTTTTTTTGTTTTATTACCATCTGAGCTATGATCATGAAGCCACACATTGGGAGCCCAAAGACAAATTGTGGTTTTAAAATATTTCTGATTTTTTTGTTCAGGCCTTAGGCTTGTTCTCGCATTGTTTGTAGAGAAACAATACAGGCATAATGCGCATGCTCCATGTTCCCCTGATTTCAGCTAGGGGTTTATATTAATATTCAACATATTAATTGCATCTCGTATTTGTGGCGCAATATAATAAATTGACATAGTTGCCACCAATCTCGTTCCCAGAGTCCTCTTTACCCTTGTCCAGCTGTGGAGCGGCGAACAACTAGCTCTGTAGGGGAAGCGATATGCCGTGACAGGATTATTGGACTTCCAGCTCTACTGCGCATGTGTTCGACCCCATGTTTCAACTGACGGACGCCAAGATTCTTGGACTTCCGTTCTTTCTGCGCAAGTCAGGCGGATCACTCTGTCCAGAGGTCCTTGTTGGCCGCTCCACCGCTGGACAAGGGTAACGAGGACTCTGGGAACGAGATTGAGTTGCCATCAATTTATCCATCTTGCAAATTTCATGCCATAAAATATGCAAATGTCGCCGTAAACCTAGGCAAATTATATTGTGCAACTATGGGATGTCTGGTTAAGTCATATGCCCAATTAGAAAATTGTTTGCCCTTTAGAGATCTTCTTACAACATGATTGGACATTTATCAAATGCCTTATGTTGTTTGAACGCGTTAACAGATCTGTATAAGTATCGCAAATTGTGGTTTTTAGCTAAAATAATTGCTTTTCGTTTGATTCATGTGTCTATTTTGTAATAATCTCTGAGCATTCTAATCTGCAGAGATCCAGAAGTAAAATAATAAACAATTATTAGATGAGGTTGAGCATTATAGCAAGAATTAGCAAGGCCGAGATTGTTGTTATCTACCGAAGCCGAATGTTGAGGCGGACAACACAAACCCAGGCCATGATAATTTCGCTATCATGCGAAAACCGAATCCAATAATTGTTTATTTTACATACCTTATTGTTAGTTATTTTGGCGGGACTTCATTTTTACGATTTTTGCGATTGCAAAAAAATCGCGAAATTGAAGACTCGCAAAAAAAAGTTATCGCGAAAATTAGCGACGCGAAATTTAATACCGGCTATAATACTTTAAAGTCAGTTCTCAGTTCACATGATTATAACGGAGCAGCCTTACAAGAAGAGTTCTGGACTCTGGGGTTATAAATATGCCTTGGTATTTATGCAATACAAGAGAGAAAAGACATATCGTAAATGCTGGCCTGTGTAGTATAACGTTGTACCTCTTTGTCGTAAACAAACATGTCGATCTGTTGTACGTTTTGTTTTTGTTATGGACGTGGTCCTGTTCAATATCATTGCAGAATATGGCTATGTAAAATTAAATTCTATAGCGTCGATTCTGAGACTACATGTTGATTAATGCGGATCAGCATTCGGAAAATATTCGCGAAATTTAGTTCCGTTTAACACGATATTTACTGCCAAATCGCGAAATTTAAGTCTCGCGAAATTTGCCTCTTCAATTTTCGCTAAATTATAAGTTCCGGCGAAAATAGGTAACAAGGAGGTAAATCATCATTTCGGGCTTAACTTTGCAGCGTTTTATTTCCTTTCCTTACTTTCCTTCGCGGATTGTGGATGATTTATTTTTCGCTGCCGGCGCTAATAAAGCGAACGAAGCGTAATACACGTATATGACGTCATTGAAACATATCTTTAGGTATGACGCGCAATTACATGATAAATCCTAGTGTCTGTAGTTTTTTATATTTTTTATATTTTTATATTTGTTTATTTTATTTTTTTATTGGCAATCAAAGACAACTTACATGACTACGCTTACACTATATAACTTGTAGTACAATACTTACATTACATTTACATCGCTTTCCCTACATTACATTTTATCATTATATACCTAGGTATTACAGTATTATGCAGACAATTTTTACATCGATATTTAATTAATTACGATAAATTAAACTAATACAACACTAAAACAGGGAAATACATAATTATACTAATACTAATTAAACTAATGCAACACTAAAATAGGAAAATACATAATTATACAACTACATTTGCTTTACCGTAGTTAATCTAGCTTATGATTTAGTTAACAAAGAAAACTGACGGCAAGGGAATTTTTTAATTTTTATTTTTTATTTTTTATTTTAGAAGACAGAGGCATAAGAGACAATTTAGGACTCACTAAATGAGGTTAAGAAAAAAGTCGAGAAATTTTCTAATTTGGGAGCCTTATCTTGTGTTCGGCAAATCCAAATGAAAAACTTTGCGATTAATAAATAAAGGTGTGTTTGTTTATTTCTGAAAAAATCGGGCTCTAAACCAATTATAATGGCTAAAGTAAGGTCAGTCGCAATTTGTTTGTCATTTTTCAACCATTGCTTAATATTTTGCCAAAAGCGTGTAGTGTCACTACAAAACCAAAACAGGTGAGTTAGACTCTCTGTCTCGGTTTTGCAGAAAGTACACATGTCGTTATCTTTAATACCTATTTTCTTTAGGAAATCATTTGTTGCCAGTCGTCTATGTAATAGTTTGAATTGAAACGTAATTAGTTTAGTTATTTTAGTACATTTGAAAGGCAGTTGATAAACTGTCTTCCAGTCAACCATTTCGTGATTTGGGAGTTCGCAGTCAACAGACCATTTTTCTGACTTCGGGTGGGCCGTTGTGCTTGATACGAACTAGCTTCTCATAAACTAATCTTTTAGCCTTTTCAGTCTTTAAGAACCTTTCAGGGAAATTTTCGAAGTTAGTGTTCTATCAGGAGACGATCTTTGTTAATTTATTTTAGAGATTTTAGTGCAGATATAAGGCCTTGGAATGCAAGAAAATTGTTTTGATTTCAAGGACGTTCTTCAAATTCATGTAAAGAAAAGAAGGTATTCAGGTCATTCGCTAAATGCGCGACTTTTTGTATGCCTTTAGTGTACCATGATTTGTAAAAAGCGGGTCTAACTGTCGATTGTTATCAGCGAATTATCCCAAAGGCTCAGTGAAAGGTAATGGTCGATAGAATACACGTTCGAATCAAAATTTTTTTCTGACCAAATTTGCAAGATTTCGGCCGTGATGAGATCCGAGATGCTTATATATTTTGACAAGTAGTCTTTTTTAATGTTGCCTCTAAAACTGGCAGGGCCACCGAAGTGTTGCAAATCAGAGTCAAATAAATATTTCCATTTACCATGATTTTCTGGGTCAAGTTACTTTTTAACCCAGGTAGATTTAAGTGCTTTGTTAAAAGATTTTAAATCAATCATCCTCAATCCACCGTCTGATAATCGCTGATCATTACATTTCGCTTTATCTGTCCCCCTTTCCACTCCATAAAAATTTGAAGACAGAATTGTTCAATTCATCTACAACACGATGATTTGTTGGCAGGGGCCGGACAATATGTAAACAAGTCGAGAGGCTATCAAGCTTTTTAGTACTGTAATAACTTTCCGAGTAGACTCAGTCGTCGGTATTCCCAGGAGCCTAAACATTTATTGATTTTTGTTCACTTTTTCAGAGTAGTTCGCCTCCATAGTTACATCAGAATTAGTTGAGAACCACACATCTAGGGCCTGTACTTTTGTTTATTACCATTTTAGATCTTTTTTCAGGGCAGAGTATATTTAACCGCTTCCAGCGTTAGCTCAATCCAGAGTACTTCAGTTTTTTTATTGTTTAGTTTCCAGGCCAGATACTGCTCTAAAACTTTCCAAAAACTCTCTAAAACAGGACGTCAAAAGATTCCTGTGTATCCCATCTAAAATAAGGGTGGTGTCGTCAGCGTACTGACTGATTTTAATTTCATTTTCATGCACAAAGATGCCCCTTGATGTCTTTGTTTTTCTTATTTTCTCAGCTAGTATCTCGACGCAAAGAATTGAAAAGATAAGGCGAAAGAGGCACAGCCTTGCCTAAACTCCTCTTTCAGGGTTTGAAAAAATTGGAAGACCCATCCATTATTCAGGACGGGCAAGCTTTCAATGCCATTATAAAAAAGTTTCAATCCAATTAATCATTGACGAGCCGAAGTTGAAGTGCTTGAAAGTCTTCTGTATAAAATCCCAAATTCAAGGAGTCGAAAGCCTTTTCCAAAATCTAAAAAGAGTACTAATCCTGGAATTATTGTTGGCGGCAGCGAAAATTTATCACCCCAATCTATTAATCTTGATATTTCACCGATGAATCTTCCCCTTAATTAAATCCAGTTTGGTCGCTGTTTAAACTAGTTTTGGAATAAAACTTTTTTTGAGGCGATTTGCAATTGCCTTAGCCGCTATTGTATAATCACAGTTTCTAATTAAGCGGTTATTGGGCGACCAATTTTTAATGAGGTCGGCGTTCTGTATCCTTTTGAGGTATCAGTTTAATTATCCCTCGCTTTTGAGTCAACTGAACGTTCGTCCCTTTTCATATGCATAATTCATTGAGTTATACAAGGTAGTCGGATAGGTTCGTTTCCAGAAAACTTTATAGAAATCCGCAGGTAGGCCATCCGTGCCTGGTGTTTTGTATTGGTTCCATATTTTTTTCAGTGCTTGCAGGCATTCTGATTTGCGTTAGTAAGCCTTCACAGGGTTTCTTTTTCATCGTGATCTAGAAAGTTTTTTGCTACTTGTGTCTTCAAAGAAAAGATTATCATTTTGGAATGTCTTGGGCGCTATAAAGATTCCTATAGAACATTTCGCACTCGTTAAATTCTCCTTGTCTATGGAAACAAATTCGTTTTCTCCAGTCTTTAATTGGACTTATAACATTATTTTAAAATGTCTTTTCTCCAAAGATTTTTAAGAAGTATTTTGTATTTTTTCCCCTCTCGTTATGCCATCTACATTTTCTTGCCCCTCAAAATCGCACCTTTCGTTCTGTATTCGATTAGTCTCTCCAACTCTGTTGTTTCCTTTCCTGTTCCCTGGAGGCGTCAAGTTTTTCATGTATTTCTCCGGCGGCAATTAGATTCAATCAAGCTTTGTAACACATTTATTCTTCTATCCAGCTCTTCCTTCTTTCCGATACATTTTTGTTTTTTTATCTAGTAGGCCCTGCGTCATTTTTAATGACTGCTCTCGGTTTTAAGTTTTTCTACCATTTTCCACAGCAGAGCAGCGTTGACGTTATCATCGTTTTCATATGCAGCCAGGGACTTCTCGAATTGCTGTACGAATTTGAGTTCACATCAATTGATATCTGTAAGAAAGGAAGATGTTTAATTTCCAGCAAGCCAGGTCCTCTTTGAGTGTGAGTGTTAGAGCTGTATTGATTACTATCATAGAGATGATCTGTTTTGTAACCCGTAGAGATATCAGCATGTGTCACATTGCCACATCAAGCTTTGGCTTACGAGAAAGAAATCTATATCTACAATGGAATTTCAGGTTTTTCCTTCGCCCAAGTATACTACTACGTGTATCGGGATTTAAGATCCTCCCCCGCGTCTATCAAATTCTAGTTCAGCGATAAAGTCCTGCGAATACTTTCACTTGAGTTTGTGTGCGTTTTGGTACGGCCGCCCTTTTTATCCTTATCAAGATCGAGCACCAAGATTGAAATCCTCCACCTAATTATTAAGTCCTCGCACTGAAAATCGAGTAAGTGGTCCAAAAAATTTTGGAAAAAAATTTGGATCTTCATCCATTTGGGGCATATAAAAGTGGCCAAGGTATATGTATTTTCTTCAGTTTAATATCGCAAATAATAAAATCTATACCGCATTGTATTCTACTGTAAACTCGTTGGATTTCGAAGGCAAAAATGTTGTTAAATAGAATTGCAACTCCTACCTTATGCGCTCGTGCAACAGCTGAATAGAGTCTTATAGCCCCATTCAGCCGACCAGATAGATATTGTGTTTTCCAATGCAATCGCACCTCTTGAAGAAAGGTAAATTGAAAATTTATTTGTTTTAAGGGCCAGTTTAAACATTTCTCTTCTTTTTTGATTGTCTCCATAAGCCTCCGAACATTAAGAGAACTTATTTTGAAGATCCATTTCCTATTGAAAATTCATCAAGCATCTTGAGCGTTCCCATAGAATAACGCTTTTGCATCTTTAAAATAAGAGAAAGATGCCTCGCCTTTTGATTGGATCCTTAATTCCCTTCGCCATTAGGTGATAAAGTTTTACAGATATTTTTTTTAAACCATAGCACTGAATATTCGGTAATTGCCTATTGAATATGGTATCGGAACACTGACAATACATGTGGACGAAAAATACAAGGCAAAGTGTTGAAAAGAACAAGGTTGCGGAATGAAAACGAAAAGTTAATCAAACCTTCAAAAATATTAACAAAAAATGTACACTTCAAAAAAAAATAAATAAAGAAGCATATATATATAAGTAAAAGCAAACTTTAAGAGTGTTTCCTGTTTTCGGTTTTTAGTTAAATCCTTTCCCATTCCAAAGAACAAAAAAGATCTAATATAAGGACGTATATTCTGGCCTTTTGGAGTTAGTTGATCATTTGTTTTAATTTCACTATTAAAGGCCAATCGAGATCACTAAATATCGAAAATTCTAAATTGGGTTGCCTTCAGGGAGGACGTTTTGCAATACTATTTTCCATCCAGGGGTCCATACACTTACGAGCATTCTCTGTCTTCTTCTTTCGTTAGCTTCTTTCACTAGTCCTCTTTCTAAAGGATGTTAGGTTCTTCGTTAAGAAATATTTTCTTTTCACCTTCCGCGCTCGTTGCATATGAGATGTTAGGAAAGAGATCTGATACTTTAATATTCTTTAAGCAGTCCTCACTTATACAGTTTGGGATTTGGATTTATGGACTAGTAAATTTGGGACCAGTATCGGTTTCTCACCTCCACTGTAAATCTTATGAGATATATCGATGTCTTCGGGGCTGATTTGTACATCAAGTGCTTCCGCTAACCTTCCAGAACCGCTTCTTTCGGTCGAGGTGTATGCGCTTTCGGGTATTCCGTGTATCTCCAAGGACTGCTGCCGAGTATATTGCTCTAGGTTGTATTGTAGGTTGTACCAGTTCCTCTATTTCGGCCTCCTGTTCGGCTGCTTTGGCCCGCATTGACATCCTAATTTATCTGTGTAGTTCCTTATTCTGAGCTTTGATCCCTGCACTGATTTCATGGCGGCCAAGTCTCTACTTCTGAGATTCTATATTTTCCCTTCATTGAAGCCATTTCTTCTGCGAATTGGGTTTGTCTTCGCTGAGATATCTGAAACTGGTGATCTGTATTTCCACCAGCATACTTTTTATCTCGAAGAAGACTTGATTCTTCTTCTTTTCTGCTTCTCTATCTTCGCGGTTTACGCGCTTCATCTTCGTCTGCGTCGAAGGCTTCGTCCATACCTTCTCTCACGTTTAGTCGCTTTGTAGGGCATCTGCTCCGTCCTCCGAAGAGCTTCTAGACAATCCCTTTTCTTCTTAGGCCCCATTTATTAT
>MU827091.1:0-13447 GCA_029204205.1 Desmophyllum pertusum | reverse complement strand
TAACCTGCGATTCAGGCGTTTCTTTTCCTTTCTTTTTCTTTTTCGCGGAGAACGAGAGCGTGCGGAGAGAGTCAGAGAGGAAGAGAGAGAGAGGAAAAATAGGACAACGCCTGATACAATTATTTCCACGGATTCCGTCTTTTCGTGTGCCCTCATTTCAATGCTGTTGTGCTGTCATGTGGGCGAGCTGACCATTTTCAATGCTACGTTACAGTTTCGTGAACAGTTTGTACAACTTTAAACCGTTCTCTCCCTTGAATTCGGTCTTTTCTGCTCTTCTTTGCTTCAAGTAGCATTTCTAACAGGGAAAGATATGTTTTGTATTATGATGAGGATTTTGAAGTAGAATAGAGCAACTTCGACTGTGTTTTTGAAATCAATTTCATTCCGACAACAGCACTTGACTACGGATTTATTTTGCGATTACAGCAGCGATACCCATTATTGCAGATGATATCAGTCCCACGTAGACATGTCTAGTCCAGTTGGAATCGTTTATGCAAGTGGTATCAGCGTAGCCCAATATCACCGTGTGGGATCGACCGACCCGGGTGACCCTTAGGGGCATTTGTTCAGGTTGCCCTAACAAAGGCATGGTACAGCACCTGGGGGGGAGCTAAAACTTGTGTGACAAATATCCCCAACCCTGGAGGGCGGGGGGGGGGGGGGGGGAGGTGCTGGTGGAGACTGGGCTAAAGGGGGCAATGCTATGTTCCTAGCTATGAAAGGCGGAGAAGTTCTCCAAACTTGGGTTTGATTACAGGTAGTTACATGTCCAGTAAAAAACCAAGCCCGAAAAAAAAAAAAATAAATGTCAAACACTAGTTTATTAAAATAGGAACACTATCATGATAATATAAATGTAAAATATGATGGAAAGGGTGGCAAACAATTTAAGCCATTTCCTTTTGCTTTTTGATTGTTAGGAAACAAAAAACAAAAAAAAAAAAAAAAAAATTAGAGCTACAGTTAAAAAAAACTAACTCATGTAGAAAAAAACAGTTGCTAGGCAAGAAACAAAATTGAAATGTCTTTTTCGTTACATTAGGCCCGCCCCTCTTTTCGGGGGGAAGTAATCTTAACACCTGGGGGACCATGGCTACCCCAAAAAAAAAAATGAAAAAACATGCTGGGGGGGACCTCTTAAAAATCCACATTGTGAAGCATGAAATCTGAAAAAACAAGGGGAAAAATAGTGAAAAATTTATGTTTCCACATAAAAAATCATGAACATAGGCCCTCAAAAACTGTTAGGAAAATACACCAAGGTCAATAAAAAATGAAACAATCGTGAATTTAAAGTAGGCGGTCTTAAAACGCAAAACCATAAAACAAAAAATATAGGGGGGAAAAATACATCCAATTTCTTTTCAATGGGGGGTTTAAACCCCAAAACATAACCCATGTTTTCTGGTTGCCCCCCCTTTGTGACACAAAAACACAAAAAAGTTCGGTCATTCAATTTCACTGGGGACGTTTCCTACTTAGTAACAAAAAAAAAACTAGCGTATAAAAAAAAACAATAGCCAAAAATTAGATGATAGAACCAAATTTTTATGATATAACCCGTACCATGGAATAATTTGGGTTTTACAAAGCAAGGGAAATCTCTCTAAAAGTTGCCCAGTTTCGTAAAACAATTATTGTGCCCCCAAGTTCTAGTAAAAAACCTGACTAAAATGATTCCCGAAAAAAAATAGGATTCTACTAGCCAGAGTGGAGATGTTTATTTGATTGCGAAGTTGTGTACTTTCAATTACTTCCTTATAAAAAACTAATACTTATTCGTTCAGTTTAACAGTTAAGTCCACAAAAAATCGGCATTACACCAATTTAAAAAAAAGGGGGGCATCCTAGAACAACATAAAAAGTCCTAAGATACAAAAACAAAAGGTCCCCTGGATTTAAAAAAAAAAAAAAGAAATTTTCCTTACCTTTCATTGTCCTTTCTCCTTTCTTAGCTCTTGGTACGGAGTTGCTTTTTTTAGCCTCCCCCGGCCCTTCCTCCTTTCTGTATATTGTGGGAAGGGGGACCAAACGTGCTCTATCCAAAAATACCGAAACAATCTTTCAGTAGGGGGACAGACAAAAGAAAAAAACTGTTCTTGGCCATATTTTATTGTTGTACTCTGTCTTCGGTCCACTTCTCAATTTTTTTCCTGAGATTTTAGACTTTGCTTGCGCTTTGAAACCCTCCACTGACAGGAGGCAAAAAAACCATGTGCAAAAAATTCCCGGTGAGTATGTCCTCCGGGGAGGTTTTTGCCTGAAAACGGGCGAAAAAGCGCTTCTGAAAATTTGGGCCTCTGTCTCTTCGGGGCCACATTTGTGTTAACAAAATTACCCCTTACATTGGCCCCTTGGGTTAGGCCGTGGGGTGCACGGGCGGTTCCGGGACCCCCACCGGGGAATGGGGCGCTTGATTACCACCGCAATTTGATGGTCGATAATTGATTCGCATTGATTTCCGTTTAGAAAATTTGAATCAAATAACAATTTTTTTTAGCGGAAAAAGCTTCAGCCGTTTTAAATGTAAGGATCTTTATATTCATTCGTTGGCTTTAGTAAATGATTCAGGAAGAAAGCTCCTTCCCTTCGCCCAAAAGGGGCGGCTAGCGTGGAGTGGGACATAGCTGAGACAAGGCCTATTCTTGTTACTTTAAGTTGCCGTGCGTCCCCAACGCCGGATTGAACAAAAAGCCATAAATCTAGGGTACGCCATGGAGAACGGGAAAAAGTAATGTTTTCGACGACCAAATTCAGGGAAAAAAACATTCAGAAACTGAAAAATGTTTCTTACATTGAGATCCGGCAAAAAGTAATTTGTATTCAGGGCCCTTCCTCTTTCGAGGAGGGCGGAACTCAGTTTACTGGTTCTCAGGTCAGGGGACGTGAGGCGGTCACCGGATAATAGTGCTCCTCAAGGGGGGGGGGAAACCAATAATTTGCACAGAAATAATGGGATTCCAGCGCAACCAAAGGCACAGTGTCCACAGATTCAAAGGTCGCTCAAGTTTATGCGCTTGCCAAGAATTTCCAAAAAAGGGGATGGATTATGGCCTAAAAAAAAACACTCCAACGAAAATCACATATATCACCTCTCGCCCACAAAAAAAAAAAAAAAACCCTGCCACTGCCAGACTAAATTTAAGGGCCTAATTATATTATTAACCGCCTAGCCCAAAATCCCCATTAAACATGCGTGCGCCACGATTAAGTGTGTTAATTTTTTCAAACTGTCCAAATTAATTTTAAAAATTTCGTCCCTTTTTTAATTGGGGAACCCAACATGTCCAAAAAAATCTAAAAAACGAATTAAATTTAGGGGACAGTTTCACCCACATGCTGGTCCAATTTGGAAATTAATTTTTTGCGAATTCAAAAAAAAAAAAAATTTCCTCGGGGGACTGCCAAAAGTTGCGACTGGGCCCTAACACGGCCACTCGTCCAATTTTTGGCAGGCATTGGAATGGGGTTTCCCATATAATCTAATTTTCCCCAAAAAATTGGCCCGCGGCTACAACGCAATCTGAGGAAAATAAGAAGAGGCATGTGAAAAACAGTCTAGACAGCATACGTAGGTCCTAATTACATATACTAAATTACACCGAGCCCAGTGCCAGGTAATTAGGCCCTGTAATCGGGATACTACGTTACTCTATGCGCATTCAGTGCTTTCTTCCTGTCAAACAAGATGGCGGATATTATAACACCGAGGCTAGAAATTGTGAAAGACACCTCGGCTGGCTAAGCTTATGTTATGTTACCAGGCGCTTTTGTCATCCGCACGTGTTCATTATCCATGTTATGTAACAATCATGTTATGTAAGTTAAAACTGCTACAATTCTTTTTTTACCACAGTTCACTCCCGCCTGTCTCGACACGTGGGCCAAAACGTGAGCCAGCTCGCAGGCTATGATTTGTGATGCCTATCCATTTTTAATTTTATATCCTCGTTTGACAAAAGAGAATAAAACGGAAGTTAAAGGGTATAAATACAAAAGATTAAATAAATGATTGACAATAAGATAATTTAAAATCGTTTAGTGAGCTTTCAGAATGTTTTCAAATTCGCACGAAGAAGAAATGCTACAAAAAATCATGGGAAACGTTATATTTGCCAAGGCTGAAGAAAGAAAAACTTTTAGACATTGTAATTGCTACCTAAAGTGGACAGGACTGGGCGCGTCATTTAGGACGAAGCCAATAGCATATCGCTATTTATTTCTATTTTTTAGGCGCACGCCCTACCACAATTTGCGGGTTGGCCATTCTTTGTGTTTTGCAGAATCATATTTTTCGCGATTGACAGAGACAAGTTTTTCGTGCAGGGCCTAATGTTTGCGAGTTTCAGCAAGTCATTTACTGACAGTTGTAGTTACATGTTCTAGATACAACGTAATATTGCTTAATTTTGATACATATAATCAAAATAAACACAAAACGAACGTCATACACTTTCAACTAACTATGTTACCAGTAATATCTCGCTCTGCCTTTGTTGACGCTGTTTAGGCTGTCTCAGTTGATAATGGTCGAAGCAACGGGATAAAAACAATGCGGCAACACCAGGTGGACGAATTGTATTAATTGTTAATTTGCGGAGAGGGTATATTTTGCTGGCTCCTGAAAAATAACGCAAAAATGATATCGCAAAAAATGTATAAGTTAAGTGCATGGATCGATCCATGGTTAGTGCCAGACTGGTAATAATAATTTATCTCTTTTTTGTGCAGAATTCCTAAAACATGTCAGTATCATTAACAGAAGTGTTACCTATGAAGCAATTGCAAATCTTGCAATTCTTTACTATTCCACGGATGACAAAACACCAAATACTGTTGGATCTGGAATTCCGATGGAGGAAGCAAATTGATTCTGATTTTACACAGTGGTTACACTCCAGAGGAGGGGCGGGCGCTTTGATCGGTTCCGTGCTTGACGTCATTAATTTTAAAACCAATCAATATACGTCGAAGTACGAACTTATCACTTTTCGGCTGCATACAATAATAAGCGAGAAACCCGTCCATGTTTTGATGCTATTCTGATTGCCTTTCGGATAGGTCTCAGTGTCGGGGCGGCTTCTATTGGGTGAAGGAATGGGCGAAGGCAAGAGGGCCGTGAAGAGACTGGGGGGTAAAGGGGAGCGGGGGTTAAAGGGGGAGCGGCGAGGTATACGGTCTATTACCGGGAATTCCTTAGGTGACATAGGGCGGGCGAGAAAATAGCCCGCTGTTGCGATATTTAGTACATAAACCCCTTCAAGTGCGCTGCGTATATCGGAGGATAATGCCTTGGGAAGGCTGAGATATTGTCCAAAAATGAACTATTTTGGCGAGAGGCGCAAGGCTTCGAGGGGCAAATGTGAAATTTTGAGGACCATCTCTCAGCCAAGGGCATTATATACCAGCAAGCAAGAAAGCGGGTTTATTTATTATTTTTGATAACCTCCGATTAATTTTCAACATCGCGACGTGGTAAAATCACTTCAAAGAAAAGAGCAGTGTTGATCTGATGGCGATTGGGAACGACGAAACATATACAACATGATTGGTTGATTTCATTTTATTCTATACTCGTGATTGGATCAAAAATGGACGGGCTGAGTCGTGACATCTTCTCGGACAATTTTATTTGGTTTCGAAATGTTGAAGCCGTTTGTCACGGCAAGCGTCACAATATCTCTCAATATGACTCAAACAAAATTGTTGCAGAGACGGTGTTTAGGACAAATGTTGAAACCGTTTGATCGGGGATAAGGTTGCCCGATACTGATACCACGTGCCAGACCAACTTTACAAGCTATCATGTTGCCTCAAGGGAGTTATAACAGTTTTGAGGGCGTGTCACATGATACGTTCTCGAGCCAATAGATTTCGGGGTATAACAATTCACGTATTTTAGGCTAATTAAAAATACTCTAATCTAAAATTCCAATATTAAGCCCATGGGATTATTCCAAAGTACTACGATTAAGTTGAGTGAAGGCGCGCGGGAAGTTTGGTGACAACGGTTTTCACGTTAAAACTACGTTGTTGCCAATGAGCAACTGGCTTAGGTTTCTAATGGTAAACCCAGACTTCTGTTCTGTTCACTGACGTCAATGGTAATAAGGTCGCGTCAGCGACACAAAACAGGTTTTTTTTACCATTGAGAAAACTAAGTCCAGTTGGCTCATAGCCCGTTTGGAAGATACGGAATTTTGCCCCCTAGGGCATCCTATAAATATGATTTATTCTTTTTTATTGTGGTTAATCATTTTAAGAAGCTATTATGGGATTCTCTGGAAGGCAACATCCTGCTATCTGCTTAAAAAAACGGGCTATGGTAACAAACGTAGTTTAACCTGTAAAACCTACGTCACTGACCAAACTTCCATCGGCGCCTTACTCAAAGCTACTCAACTGATAATCGGTTAGTACTGATCGGTGGGCTTATTTTCGAGGGGTGGGGGAAGGGAGGAATGACTGCTTCTATTTGGAAGGGATTTTCTCGTCAGAAAAATGTAGGTTCCAAAACTTACAAAAATACCGCCTAAGTACAACATTCTCCAACAAAAAACAAGCCCAATGAGTCCTTCACTGACAAAAAACATAGCAATGAGTCGTCCATTGAAAACATCACAAGTCTCTGAGCATACTGTCAAACATCAAATACAAAATAAGCTCTACAATAGGAGGCTTATAGTCGGAAGAAGGTTATATCTAATTATTATTTCTTTAAGAACTATTATATCTAAATATAAGCCTATGGAACTTATATCGACGGGGGTCGGGGTGTCATTATAGAGATTTGGGGCTTATGTTTCGGGGAAAACTTAGTATCGGAATTTTACAATATTTTTTCTGGCCCAAGCCTTCTTGCGAAATCATAAGGTTATATGTATATATGGTTATTTTTTGTAAACTACTGATCCATATTTTTGATATACTATATATCACTACTATTGGGTAAGCTCGTAGTAAAACTCGGTGCCACACGTCGCTGCTCCGCATCCCTTTGAAACCTAATTAAACTGGTGAGGCCCAGAGGGGGATTCTGATAACTGGGCAACCCAGGACCAATCCTGAGCATTGAATTTCAGTGTTTCCGTGAACTTCAGTGTTTCGGCGTACAGTTATTCGTGTTTACGGCCACTAAAATTCGTTCATGGAAGCCAAGGAAGTTTAACTTCGTATTGTTTTTAAATAAGCTTAACAACATACAAGTGATACAACCGTACAGCTTTTATTTTTTATATATACCATGCAGCAAATAGGAAAGAGATTGTTCTTATGGACGGTCAGTATATACCCACATCGAACGAAATCGAACGAAATTTTTTAATGCGAACTTAATCGAACTCAATGAATTTAATTCGATTTTGTTCGGTTACAATCGAAACGAAATCGATCACATATTTTTTGGTGAGTTTCCGATTTCCGAACCAAATCGTAACGACAATCGAATGTCATCGTTCAAACTCAGAATATATAAACAATAGCCTCCATTTGGCGAGGAAATAAGTGCTCGGATATTTGTCCGCGGACATGATCTGTTTCGAGAAGCGAACAGTTTTCCGAGAGCGAAGATCTCGAGGAAAACTGTGAGCTTCTCAGGAACAGATAATGTCCAAGGACAAATATCGCGAGCATATTTTTTGCAAAGCCAAATGGAGGCTATTTGCAGTTATTATCCGTCAAATATTTTTTCACAAGGCAGCTCTGCGGCTTGCCGTGGAAGATCTCGGTCGGCCAAGCTGTTGAAGAGAGACTTTTTTTCACGTGAGCGCGAGTGAAGAGTGGCAGCATGATGAAAAAAATCACTACCTTCATATTTCGATCCAGAGATACCCTATGGTGAGTCAATAAACGTGGTGCAATTTTTTTGTTCAAATCTTTTTTTATATTCTAGAAAATTCGTCAAAAACTGTGAGGCCGGCCGTCCCACGGCCATAAAATGGCCGGAAATGTAGTGCTACGATTATGAGCCCAAGAACTATGCCTTCCTCAAAAGCGCCAAATGAAGCAAGCCTTTTTTCAAGTTGTATATTTGTTTAGGAGGCACTGATACAAATGATTTGAGTCTAATAACAGGATTACTTGCACTTAATTTTGAATTCCCGGCACAGGGTTTGGAAAATCGCCAATATTTCAATTGTTTAAAACAGTTCTCAGTTTTGGAGCAGTTTTTCAAGAAAAAATTTTTCCTATGCGGTATAAACTTAGAATCACTTGAAATTAAGATTTCTGATTAGTGGAAATGTTTCTTCTTTCCAAGAATATAAACATTAGTCGTGGGGCACTTTTAACTACTGCAAAGATAAAAAGCCCTCGTTTAAATTTCGAGGGAAATCACAACACCGACTTGTCCACCAACCACAAATAGGAGGTCGAGATTTTACGCTTTCTGTTATCAAAGTCAAAATTCAACCGAAATCCTATCGCTTTATGCACTTGCTACACTGGATCAGAACTCAATATAGTAAGGCTTACCTCGTAAAGCCAGTGTTTGAAGGTTGGTTTTTATCCCTACTTTCGCTTCCAAATCGCCATCTATGTGGACAGTGTTTTAACCTTAAGTCACACAATTAGCATTAAACTGTTTGCCGAAAGCTCTTCCAATGACAACATACGCATTTCTTGGTCAGTTCCAACCATATATCAGCCTTCCATAAAGCTATTTATACAAGAGGTGTCTTCTTTTTACAATCAAAAAACACCCGTGTCGTTTTTGATCGTTTAATAAGTGGCATGAAGATCAAAGCTTTGAAGAAGGTCGAAATCTTTCAGCATTTCGTGTGTCACGCAATGACATGTTTTCACATTTGCCCGTTACAATAGAGGGCTCGGTTACAAAGTACTACTTTCGCTCGCCACTCTTTTTCCGCGCTTGCGCACGTCTTTTCGCGACTCTCCTCCATCTATCAGAACGCGCTTGGGAACAGGCTATATTGTTGCAGGACTGTTAGCGAATATTTGGTTATTTTTGGAAAAACTTTTTTAAAATGCTAGAATGCTAAAAAATATATGATGAAGTGTTAATTATTGGCCGGCGACCCCCGACAGAATGTGTGCAACAGGAAGTCATCGGAAGCTCCAGAATAATGATTAGTAGTTTTCGCAAAAAAGATAACCCGCGAGTTTTTAAATCTGAACCTGTTGTATCCGTTGTTTACTGTTGATGGCCCTAGCCGATACCGGCCTAAACGGCTTGTAGGATATAGAGGGGTGTTTGGCACCTGATTGAAACGTTTTGCGGACATGATAATCATGTTTGTGGATTTTGGTCAGTTTTTTGAAACGGAAGGAATGAGTTGTGTAGAAACTATACAGGATCTTTGACTGAAGGTTCAACTAGGCTGCCAAGCAAATCCTTTGTGTACGAATTCATTGAGTCTCTAAGGTCGCAGTTGCAGACGGCCTGTACCAGTCACATGAGCCGAATCGAATTCGAGTTGTCTGATTAAATTCATCTGAGGGTACGGCGTCTGAGTCAATTCAGAAACGGCTGAATGAATTCGGATGCGTCTCAGCCGTTCTTCCTGCCTGGCTCAGCCTGGAATAACGGCTTGTGGACCGGACTTTGATTCAGACGCCGAACTTCACATGAGCCGAAACAAATGCATGAATTATTATAATGTAGTTTTCAGTATAACAGCAATTTTCCCCTAAGTTAATTTTCGATAATTTAAGTCGGTCTGAATTAAGACTCGGCGTCTGAATCAGATTCAGCCGAGTCCTAAGAATTAATTTGGGTCGGCCTAAATTCGAATTCGCTTCGGCTCAGTGTGAAGCTACTGGCGTCTGAACTGGGGCCTTGACCTTCACTGATTATATATTGCTTTTGGTTTACTAATAAGAATATAATTCATTTAGGCGCGGATCAAATTTGGTAAAGTCAGAGATTAAAAGTAGTTTAAGGTGGGTTTTTCCTAACAATATAATGACCATCGATCCATTCAAAGTTTGACTTAAGCTATAGCAAATATTAAAGAACGAAAGGTTTTGCCCGGTTTGGTCGGAATCAGTGTCTTTTTCAGAAGGCCACAAGTGTATAAATAATCAGGCGAAAGTAGACGTACCTAGAGTACTGAAAATGGACATCATTCGCTCTTTTCAGAGATTAGCTGAGGGACACTGCTCCCAAGATAAGCGAAGTCGGGTTGAAGAACAAGGTGCTGTGATACCTCCCTCTGGGTTCATTGTAAACACATCTCTGTGTAAAACACATCTCGGCAACACAATACAGGCTTTAGACGTAAATGATTTGTGAGGGGGGGGGAGGGGGTCCGAATGTTTTTAATTTTAGCAACGAGCATCAATATTTTTCATCTACACCTGATATTTCGGACATGACTATCTGCTCCAGCTCATCATATCCCCGTTGGGCGATTGGATGGAGTAGGGCTCGCAACAGTGCGCGTGTTCCGGCATGAGTTATCGAGACCCTGTGCCAAGGAAGGGATATCGCGTAGGGCTGACCGCTGGCATCGTCACAGCGCTTTCGAGGACACTACTTCCGTTACGACGCACTTACCTATTTGTCCCCTGTTGTCTCTGGTAAGTCTGGTAATTTTTGCACTAATTTATGATAGTGGTAAAACGGCTTAACGAAAAATTTAGAATCGGGGTTTGGTGTCGTGCGGTTATGTCCAGCACAAAGCTCTTATTTAACTAGCCCTTGTGGTACCTACATCGGTCGATAGTGGTATCAAATCGGACTGAATATATAATCTGATACTCGCGGTCTCGAGGGTGTACCACGTAGGCGTGTATTGACATCCAACGAGATTGCGCCGGGAAATTAATCAGTAGGGTGATGACTTCACAAGTGGTATGCGCGTATGTTTTGTTCAGCCTTCTAAGGATAAAGAACATTACAACACGCGGACTCGGTCCTGCCTTACTTATAAGATATAACAGGGTTGGTCGGCAGGACGTTACACCCCAGCTGAGAAGGACACGGGAGTGACCAATAAGTGCTTATCCACATCCCTTGGTTCACTAATCATTTAACAACTTCTCATGTCAATAAACTGAAAAGTTCATCATTTTATAGTACCGTCTAGTAATCTGTTCCCTTCTAAACACGAACGCGCCCTTGTGCGGTTTTAATGTCAGGGAGTGCGCCTGTGCCAGCTAGCGCGTTTCAACATTCAAGTCCGCTTATGTTATATGAACAAGGAAAACGCATCAGTGTGGTGAGGTCCCGTCCACACTAATGGACAGTGAAATGAAAAACGCATACTTTTGGATGCCTGTTTTCGCCTATCTTCGACACTACAACGCTTTCATCGAAAACGCATACATTTGAAAACGCTGTCCAGAGTGGAGACATTTGAAAACGAAGCGTTTCGAAAACGGAGCCAAACGAAAACGCATCACTGTGGACAGCGAAAACGGAGGCTTTCGTTCAAAAACGCTGACGTCATTCGTCTATTTGTCGCATGCGCAGATGACTATTGTAGCGTTTTTGAGCGATGCGTTTTCAAACGAAAACGCATTAATGTGGATGGGGCCTCGGTCATGTCTTGCTTTAATACATATACATGTTCTAAACAAAAGCAATGGCTACGCATAACAACCAGACGTAAAAACGCACGTGGTTTGCACGCGAAGCGTGCGTCTTTACATTAAAACTTTGTAAAATCAGTTCTGAAAGGGCCAACGGACAATACAATGGTACCGGATCCTGTTGGATCTAATCAGCAAATTTAAGAATGAAAACAACAAAGAAAGGCTGACTGTGCGGTTGGGAAAATGTGATTATATTTTCCAATATTTCGTCAGGCACGGCTTGACTTCTTCAGGGAACATTAGCCTTCAGTACACGTGGCTTAGGTTTTTTTCGGTGAGCGCGAAGTGCGACCGCGACCGCGGAGCGCTGGGACGGAAAAAAATTCCTAAACCACCTGTGCTGCAGGCTAAGTTACATTCACTAGCTGCGTTCTCACGTAAGTTTTAAGACGATGTCAGGCCAGGTATCTTAAATCACGTTCAGATTTACATGAAGTGCACCGACACTGGGACACGACGTCCAAGGAAGGGTGTCAATCAAATGCTTGAACTCCGGTACCCCATTCAAGCGCATTCGGGAATGACCGTTTGTTTGCGAAAACTCCAACATTACTCCTAGCCTGAGATCAGGCTCCTAAAGAAAATGTGCGAGCGAAGCGAGCCGAGTCGCTGCCTGGGGCGAGAACGAAAGTGACGTCGATTTCGTTCTGCAGCGACTCGGCTCGCTTCGCTCGCAAATTTTCTTCAGGAGCCTGATCTCAGGCTACATTACTCCCTGAGCTTCCCTGATTCATGTTGCACAACTTTGTCGGGCGTCGCAATAATTAACTTCATATCAGTTTCAGCATTCTAGATTTTAAACTGTTTTTCCAACAATACCCAAACTGATTCGCTGGTACAACTTGCGTAACCAAGCCTCTAATGTGCGACATGTCATTGCGTGACACACTGCAAATGATCAAAGTTTCGCTTCTAAAGCTTTGATCTTCTGCCACTTAAACGATCAAAAGGCACGGTTTTTGATTGTAAAAAGAAGACTCTTGTATAAATAGCTGTATGGAAGTTGATATATGGTTGGAACTGCCAAGAAACATGAAGAAATGCGATGTTTCATGGAAGAGCCTTCGGCAACTGTTTAATGCTAATTGTGTGATTTGGTAAACACTGTCCATGATGGCGATTTGAAACGAAAGTAGGGATAAAAACCAACCTTCAACCACTGACTTTACGAGGTAAGCTAAATATATTGAGTTTCTGATCCAGTAGAGTGCTAAGCGATAGGATTTCGGTTGAATTTTGGCTTTGATAACAGAAAGCGTAATTCGATTATTTGTGGTTGTTGACAAGTCGGTGTCGTGATTTCCTCGAAATGTAACGGGCTTTTTCTTTGCAGTAGTTAAAAGCCCCAGACAAATTTTTATTATCCTTGGAACAGAAGAACATTTCCACTGAATCCAAAAATCTTAATTTCAAGGTGATTCTGAGTTATACCGCATAAGAAAAAAGTTTTTCTTGAAAAGACTGCTCCAAACTGAGATTTGTAAACAATGAAATATTGGCGATTTTCAAACCCGTGCCGGGAATTCAAAATTAAGTGTAAATAATCCTGTTTATTAGACTCAAATCATTTGTTCATGCCTCCTAAACAAATAAAACAAATTGAAAAAAAGGCTTTTGCTTTCCTTTTTGCGCTTTTGAAGATTCATAGTTTCTTGTGCTCATACTCGTAGCACTTCATTTCGGCCATTTTTAAATTGGCCGTCGACGGCCTGTTAACAGTTTTTGCGAACAATATTCTAGAAAATAAAAAAAGATTTGAACAAAAAAATTGCACCAAACGTTTATTGATTTCACCATAGGGTATCTCTGGACGAAATTATGAAGTGTAGTTTTCTTTTTTTCATCATGTGCCACATTTTTCTGATTTCACGCGGTCACCAAAAAA
>MU827090.1:0-13538 GCA_029204205.1 Desmophyllum pertusum | reverse complement strand
CTTTGTCGATTTTTCCCCAAGCCGTTTCGATCTTTCCCCCTCCCTCCCACTAAATGCCCCCTGGGTCTCTGAGTAGGTTGGCGAGTTATTATACGTTCGTAATAAAAGCAGATTTTGAAAGGACAATGAAAATTTCCTTTTCAGCTTACCTATGGCCAGGGGTGTTAGTTTTTTAAATGCCTTTAATTAAAGGCTGGTTTTTTGGGCACACTGTCACAAGGGGACGCATGCGCCTAGTCTCCGCGAGTCGTCGAACTTGTGAATAAAGGTGTGGGCTAACTTTTTCCCCAAAGTTTGGATTGAGGTTGGCCAAAAATGCCAAAATGGCGTCGACTAGTGGCCGGGCGGGCCGGCACGGTGGGAAAGCACGTAAGCTAATTCTGGGCGAAAAAAGAATATTTAAATACCCCCGTACAAGAGCCAAGATGAGAGTGGAAACCAAAACCCACATTATTTAATAAAACGCATTTATCTTGAAAGAAGAGATAACAATTTCAAAAACTGATGGCTTGAACGCGAAATTCGTTTGCAGGTTACAGTTACGAAGGAATTATACGGGTGATACGATACTGTCTTCGCGACACATTTGTTGTTGAGGAGACGAGTAGTAGATTCGAAACAGATAGTGACCTCTCAAAGCTGCTGACCTCCCTCACGTCGGACAAACGCGTTACAACACGGGCTTTCCGTTTTGATGCAAAGTGCCTCTAAAATCCGTTCACTACCCGCAAAACGGGTTAGCAAGCCGAGACGGTCTGCTACTACCCGTTCGAAAAACAAAAAAAAAAAAATGGTGCGAATAAACTGCCGCTACCCGTTCGAAAAAAATGCTTTGCAGCCGTTTCCAAACGGGCTGCTGCTACGCCGTTTCAGAAAAAAAATCTTCACCCGTTCGAAGCTAAGCCATAGGTAATCCGTTGGAGTGATAAAAATATTTGAAGCCGTGTCCAAACGGCAACGGTTTATCCGTTGTTTTGAATTGAAAAACCTTCTGCTATTCGACATGGGTATAAATCTAATGCTTGGCTTGGTGTCAAAAGTGCGTTGCGTTACGGGCCGTTGCAGCAAATATATTTGTATTGCAAAGTCATGTTTCGGAAATACGTATGCGCAACAAGCGCACGCTGTTACACGTCGTTGTAGTATTATGACTTTATCTGCTTTTACATAATCGTGCATTAGAAACAAAAATACATGCAAATATTTTCACTAACCGTCATTATGCATGGAATGGCGGCCAAATAATTTATGCGTCGACAGGACTTGGCAATCGTGAGCAGTTTTCGCGCCATGCGAATCCGCTGACCAGCTGACCACCTTTAACTTCTGAAGGTTATTAGTACTGGGAAAGGTCTTTTTTCAGTTTGAACAAACAAATATACAATGCGTTCTCGGATAAGTTTCCCACAGTTCAGTTAAACTGGTTGTGAAACTTTCGGGCCACATGTTGAGTTCTGAGTGATTTTGAACTACCTAATTACCTCATAAAATTATATCATCACTTGTGTCATCGACTATAATGCATTAAAATCCGCTCTTCAAGTAGTATCTGAAAATTATATAATATGTTATTCGCCGGCCGGGAGCGAGTGTCCGTTATAGGGGAAAAAAAAAAAAAAAAAAAAAAAACTTTGTGCCCGAGGGGTCTCGAGTGCGGGCCCGAGGCCGCTGCGGCGAGGCTGGCCTGTACTCGAGACCGAAAAGGATGTGTTTAAAAGATGTGTTTCGTTGGCTCCTATATAGGGGAGCGGAGAGAGGAGTTTCTTAGTTTCTTTCCGCAACAAGGGTTTCCAGAACAGCAATGTTTCCGTCGTTTCATACTTACACTACAATTGTTTTCCAATTTTTTGTTTTCGTTTTCTTTCTTTTCTTCGCGATCGAAAAACTTTCGCCTTTTAATTCAAGGAACCTAATGAACAACCAACACTATCAAACAAGAAATTAAAATGTGAAATCTTGAAAGGGGTTGTTCATTGTATAATCTTCACGAATGCAAGAATTGTGACTGAAAAAAAAACAAAATCGTGGATTCCTGAAACTGAAATTTGTTTATAGCCTTTATTTTCTTCTTGGAATGGCGTTTCGTTTGTTCTGTGAATTCAGTGGAATTGTGACAATTCTGCCCAATTCTCCGTGATTTTTTTTTTCTTTATACAATACTGATTAACAGATATTACATAGGATTTGTCCCTACAGCAGATAGATATAGTTTTAATCAGCAAACGGTTTCCTCGTTGTTGCCCACCGCCCTTAACGAAAACTTCGTACGATTACCAAAACAAGAGGTGAGTTCTTTTCAGGTGCTGGTATTGAAATTTTAATTTGCGGGCGGCCATTAGAGAGGTTTAAATGGGGACGTACCAAAACTTTGAAACCCCTAACTTCTGTCAGTCTTGAACGATATTCATGCTAACAAGTTGAAAAAATTGTGTGGCTGATCATACAACCAACAATCTTTATCTAATGCATGGGATATTGAGGCTTGATAAAAATAATTTGAAAAATTTGCGAGGAGCTCATTATGGGTTCCTGGTTTAGCGGGCTGCCCTACATGCTTCCACTCTGACTCTGATAGTTGTCTGAATAAAAATGAAGTCGTTTCCTCGCATTACCTGTAGTTCCTAATATGGTTACATAAAAAAACCCCTCTGTTCTTGCCTTTTTTGGTTTTGATACGTAACTTTGGCGATGCTTTCAGAAGGGTAAACTTTCCAATAAAAATTGCCATTCAATTTTCAAAAAAAAAAAATGAGTAGAAATTTTATGAGAGGAGAAAAAACTCATTGAAAAACTAATTTAGGAACTTGCGACAGTTCTAAGATGGTAATTGTATAAAAGGAAGTCGATTCTTGTGGACATGATGAGCATATTATTCCCAATGGTTATAGTAAAATAAGTCATCAGTCTTTTGTTCTTGGTGTAAATTAAATTTGAAAATGATGTTTTTATAGAACTTGGAAGTAGAGGAGACCAGATCCAACCATACTGAAGCGCTTTTCTGTTAAATTTTTTCACGAAGTTGGCGTTCGCAATTTCGACGCACAATTTCCCAAGTATGTTGTGCTTTCTATTCCCACCCATACAGACACTGCCATTTCGCGCAATGTTTTCACCCTAAACATGGCGTTAAGATATTTTGGGGTCACGTTATTGGGGGAACTACGCCACTCCAAACATATACTTAACTTGGGGATTTCCTCCTGATGTGTACCATGGGTAGTCCAGAGGCTTTTCTTGCGCGGTTTTCCGAGTTCTCAAAATCTACTCTTATGGCCCGCTTTCAAATCTCTCTTATTTTTTTCTCGCGGACTCCCGCCGCTCGCCGGCGGGCGTCGTCGGCCTCTCGGCCGACTTCGGATCTCGACGCGGACGGAGAAATAAACCCTGGTACTCTCAGGGTACCTGATGTTGCCACCAAGGCGCCAATTAAAGCCCGGGAGTGGGGGGGGGGGGGGGGGGGGGGGGGGGGTTACTCAAAAAAAAGTTTTATAACGGTGGAGGCTCTGCCCAGAGGTCCAACCCCTTACCCTTTCATATACCAATTTTTCACAGAAAAGGTACCCCTTTCATATACCTTCAATAGAAATTATGAAAATGGTTACCACTTTCACATACCTACAAGTCGAAGCCACTGCATCATTTTCTCATACCCTTGGTAATGAACTTAATGAAACAATATATATACACCAGAAATACATCCAAGCATTACCAGTGGAGAATGTTAACCAAAACAATAATATCATTTACTCGTGAAATCACTCTACCCTTTCATATACTTCAAACTCGTGAAATCCCTTACCCTTTCACATACCTCGAGCCTAAAAAAGGACCCCTTTTGGGCGGGAAGCCTCCCCCGTATAGTCCATTATAGGGAGTTACCCCCCCCCCCCCCGAGGCAATTAAGCCCCCGGAGAATGTATTAAATGTAATGGGGATTACGGTGTTATAGGAGGTGCGTAAATTTTTCTCGGGTATTTATTTTGGGCCCAGCGGAAGCACTTCGTCTTAGCAAGACTATTTTCTCTGGCTCACGTTTCGCGCCCTCTCGACTATTCTGAAAGCAGGTGGATTGCTTTGCAGTTTTTTTTCTCAATACTAGCAGGCTATTTTTTTCTCTCCTCGCACGAGGCGTCACCCCATTGGTAGCCACCACACATATTTGCGTTTTAGCGGTTTTCAATTGACTGTCCAAAGTCGCCTGCTGAATTGCTTTGGTTTTGCTTTACTACGTTCTGTGACTTGGTTTAAAAAAAACTGCCGCGACGCCTCACTCAGTAAACCAATCAGATACAAAACCAAAACCAATGGCGACTTCGGTCAGGACGCGTTTATCCGCGCGTATTTGACGCCGGTTACGTGTTATTTTGCTTCGAGTTCTCATTGGTTCATTGCGGTTGTTTTACGTTTGTTGTGATTGGCCATTGAAATTGCTTTGGTGTTTTAGTTTTACACAAACACTCAAATAAATTACGAAAAAACCAGTCTAAGTTCGTGGTGTTGTTAGTTAGTTGTTGATACAGGTTTTATATCTAGTCCAGTCCCTGAACTCTCTCTTACCCCGTGCCAAACATAGGGAGAGAGATGTTCTAGGGGACTGGACTAAGGTATTATCGTAGTATGTGATTCACATTCTGAGCGGCATTCCCGAACTGGACTGGAAACTGTTATAACAGCTGAAGCATAAATGCTAAAAACGCGACATGGTCGGAATACCGCCAGATACAAAATGCGACAGACAAACAATCAGAGAAATAGGACATTTCGGCATTTAATTATTTTATTTGGGATTCACTTTACAATATATCAATCTACTACCAATCTATAAAAAATTGTCTCATCTAGATTTGTTCAGTGAATTTTCGCCACACGCTGTTACAAGCATTCTCGAGCCCCAGAGCTCTTCTCTTTGCGCTGTTCAAAGAAAACTGAATGTTTTGTCTCTGGGGTCGAGAATGTGTTACAAGAGGTCCACTGTGACATGCGCAGTAAATACACTGTAATTAGGATTTTTGAAAGTGACCGTTAAAATTTAAGCAATATACATCGCTTTTACTACAAACTTGATTAATTAAAACTGTCAGGATTTGGTGTTTCAAGAAATGTCCTCTTTGAGGACACTGTTTCGGAGGCACTAAATGGCTTTAATCATTTTCTTTGATTTACCACAAAACAGTTTTCAAAATTTTGCTATTCTTCAAGACCACTAAGTGTAAGCACTTATTATAAGTTACAAACCTTATAAAATACAAATAAATATTCAGAAATGTTATCAACAAAAGCCGTACGATGGTATCTAACATACAAGGAAAAGCAGGATTTTGATACTAATTGAGGCGACAAAATGCATGGATACAGTTTACTACAATAATTATTGTTAAACAATAAATTATCACATTTAATATTTATCAATGATTATTATTATTAGGATTAAACAAAAGAGCTTTTTTACTAAATTGAGAATTAAGAAATACTGCATATTTCAAACCAAATATTGGGAGTCAGTGGTCGAGTCCCCTTTCACCACATAGTAACAAGACTTATCGGCAAAGAAGGAAAACCTTAACCTCTTTGCTGCAAAAGACTATAGGTTCGAATCCAGCTGGGGGGGTTGGGTTGGGTGGGATCGCTGATTGGCCAAATCTCGTTACACACACCACCTGACTGGCCTCTATGCCTTTAAGAACTACTTTCTATCGTAGGTTTTTTTTTAAAAAAATTTAGACAGTGTACACATCTTGCCAAGTCTCATCCATTAACCAAAGGTATTATTGGGGCTCATCACAGCAACGCTTTGCTGCGAGAAGCGGGGTGCCATGACGATCCTAGTGTCATGCATCTTCCTTCCCACTCGTTTCCCCATTTGCATCATGGAAACTATTAGGGTTGCACTGTTATCCTGGGGATGGATGACCCTTCCCCAGGAATCAATTGATTTTTAGAAACTAATAGGGACTGAGGAACGGGTCTGCGCTGTATGTCTCAGCCTGATGCAATTGTTTTCTATGATTATAGTAATACAGCATTATTGTTTTATGATCAAATTGTCATGCAAAGGATAAAAAGTCATTTTTTTCTGTACAGTAACTTTGTGGCTGTAAATCGAGAAGATGCTGACAACTGCATTTTTAGTTAAATATACTAGTACGTATATCTACAACAAAGTCAGTCTATTTAAAGCTGTCAGACAAACGCGTGGAGTACATCTAAAGTGTGTAAATAATAATTATTTGCAATTGTTGAAAAAATGTGTTTGAAAAATCATGTCTAAAGAAATCCTTGGTCAGAAAAAAGTGACAGGAATATAGAATAATCAATTCAGTTAAATTAACAGCTCTTTTAGTTTGTAATAAAATTAGTGTATTTGTTGTGCGTGTTTTTTGGTTGTGAAAGTTTTTTAAAACAAGTTTGATGCGTCTTTCCTTTGTCTCATATGCATTATCATAATTTGCAACAAAGCGAAAATTACATTCACTGTTCGAAAAGAGTAAGGGACGTATTCCTCGGTGTTGTTGGTCTGCGCCTGTTTCACATGTACTCATGGGTTGGGTGGGTGGGGTGAGATCATGAATGGACTGATAGCGGGCTGCCACAGGGGACTTTACATGCTGATGTTCGATCTCACCTCTGATGTTCAAATAATTTGTTAAAGATGCGCATGTTTGAAAATATACATTGGAAAATGCGCCTATCTAAATAAATTACCATTATCCATTATAACTATTGCTGAATTCTGTGGCTCTTTTTCTTTCTCGAATGCATGTACTTCTTTCTATCTTTTCTTTCAACTGTATTGTACTAACTTATTAAACAACCCTCATGTTAAGCCTTTGCAGTGAACTTGACAGGGCAGGACGTAGAACTGCAACAACTCCACATAATTATCTGTCATCCTATGCAACCCAAGGGGTTTACACTCGCCATCCCCCCCCCCCCCCCCCCACCCCCCCCCCCCCAACCCAGCTAGGTCTCCTGAGGATGTAAATCATGAGTAACAAGAAACCATTTCTGGTAGGAATACTAATGTACTGCACCCACCACGTTTTAGCTGAGACATTGCTAAGCAACATGACATATCTTTATGGTGCCATGCTGATGCAACAACACTTCTGAGCAGTGAGCACTTAGAAATTATTGATGGGTAATAATTTAGAGTGAATGAATGAGGAAGCTGGGTTCTTGCACCAGTTTTCTTGAGAGTACTTCAGCTTTAAAGATTTGACCAAAAATATACATATCCCTATGATACTGTTACATGAAGAATCAGGAGCTGGAAATGTGATTTTGTAGTGGAGCACAGTCAGGAAAATTTCACACACTATTTTTGGCGCGTATGCACAATTTGAGGCAAAACAGGCGATGCCTCTTCATTCCTCCCTACCATTTGACAGCCTGAAACAAGCTACTGAACAGTGCCAACTATATACTACTGGCTTTGTACAATGTTGTGAAAACAACCTGTAAATTCTACAATAATTAATATCTGTACTAAAAAGATGGCATAACTTAAGTTAGGTGTACATGTTAATATTATTATTGTTATTATTTATATTTTATAGAAATAGTTTATACATTCCAGTCTTCAGCTTGGGTCGAGTCCTCCACCAGGAGGAGTGGCGTCCGGTGTATGCCTCTGAAATTATGAAAAATAAAACCAGAACAATCACTGCATAGCTGATTACCATGGATAAAAAAAGTGTGTAATAAAAAGGCAATCACTGCCCTCCATGGGGGTGGGCTCCCATATAAAAGTGACGAGGGTGATCATTTTGAAGTTTGGAAAGGAACCCCAATAGGTACCAGAATGGGCTGGCCCAGTTTTGCCGAGATCTCAGCATTTCTGTTATACGCAACAAAAATAAACTTTGCGACTACATGACAACCGAGGCAGCCAGTTAGCCAGGATCTTGGTATTGCGATGCCGGGATCCTGGCTAACCGGGCTGAAACATTTTCCATGTAATCACATTCACCAGGCTAGCCTGCTTACTGGGCCAGCAAGAGGACAGTGGGTATAACACTACTCATGTGCACTGCTGCCATCTCTCTGTAAACATGAAAAATTGAGCTTGCACCGGGCTAGCTCGGCTTATGTAATACTGGACTAAAAGTCATCTTGACAAACCAAACCATCCAGCTAACCAGGCCAGCCCGGCTCATGTAATCAGGCCCTACACTGTAAGAGGTACCAATATTCTAAAACAAAACTAGTTTATGTCATATTTTACCAGCTTAATATCCAGTAAAAGGTACCAGGATAACTCATTTTAGGTCATTCTAGATTTTAACACGGTGACCCTTACCACTGTCTTTTCTTGTATTTTTGTTAAAAAGATGACCCGCATGCTTAACATAATTTATGAGAAGAAATCAAAGAAATCACTGGCCCTAATGAGTTACAACAACTTTGTATTTCAAGAATATCTGCAAATCCATCACCAATGGGAAGAAAACAAAAACTAAACTTTCCAAATGAAAACAGATCTGCAAGTTGATTTTCCAAAGCTGTTGAACCTGCACAAACATATTATAACTGGCAGGGGATTGTGCTTTGGGTGGAACGAGCAGTTTGAGGTGTTACAATTTGGGCTTCATTACCTGCATGTCAACTATATCCTTGAGCATGTAAATTAATTGGAAAAATAACAATGTTGATCAATTTTGGGAATTAAATGATTAAGAACGGGACTGTATATTTATTTCAAGGCAGTAACACACAGTAAGTTACCTTTTTCTTTTTCTTTTCTTTCTTTTTCTTTTTACGTTCACCATCATCGTGCTTTTCTGCAAATTCAAAAAAACGAAAACAACACTTAGGATTCATTACACTGTACATTGCCAACATCATTACAGTCAAACCTCAAACACGCTCCTCTCTACCCGGGGGGAGGGGGTAGTACTCAACCCAAGTTTGAGTAGAGTGTGCCGCCCAGGCTGTCAAACCCTGACCCTGTTTATGACATGAATTTAAAAAAAAGACAAACTCTAGGTGCTAATTTGAGCATGATTCCTGACAGTGATCTGTTTTCGACATTGATATCATTTTTGTCAAACACAAGGTCGGATGGCAGCCAGGCCTGGTAACTGAGCACCCATGTACCCCTGTCTATGACAGCGTCAAGTCAAAAACCCATACCAGAGCCATGCATTACACTGTCATGATGTCCAGGAATTTATGAATACATGAAAAAATGCAAAGCAATATTCATTGTCAAGTTATATCAAAACTTTATACATGTAGATACATCAAAATGTACAAAATAAACAATATGCAAACACAAACCTGTTTTTTTGTGTTTCTTCGAATCATGTCCACCTTCAGGTTTTTTTCTATAGAACAAAATAAACCAGGAATATAGTTGTTACTATGTATGTAGTTACTGTAAACTGTCCTTTTGTTTAAAAGGTAGGAAAAGCAGCACCCGGGCCAAAGTTGGCTCCGATCGACACTGCCAGAAGATTATTATGGTTTCTGTAGCATGAAGCCGAATACATGTAGGAGTATTGCTTACTCCCTGGGTGGGTAACCCCCTAGCATTTTTTGTATCTCTCTAATGTCTGTGGACAAATGTCTGCCGGGCAAAGCGTCTGTGGAATGTTTTTGCACAAAAATGGAGGTTATTGTTTATTGTTTTTATTTAGTCGTCCCCTGATTACCGATCGCTTGCGTCTAAGTGGAAAACTATGTCACAAAAAAGCATGACCTAATTTGGTATTCACAACACATGACATATTTAGTCACCAAACAATGAAGTTATTATTCGACAGCCCGTTACTAGGAACTTTGGCTAATCAAAAGTGAGTTGTTTGTTTACCAGAAGTTTGAATGAAACCTGATGCTTAACCTGGTCGCTTACATACACACATTTTAAGGCATTCAAACTTGTAATTAATCTCATTGCCAAAACATGCCTGTTAAAACCAAACTGAGGTCCAAAGTCATTCTTGTGACATGTGTGTTCAGCTGCGAAAGCTTCAAGGAACAGGCCGTCAAACTTCAACACTATTGGTCTGTGACTAAACATTTGTCATGATTTGCATTACGGGTATGTTTTATATGTGACATGTTTCCGCTTTAAGATGCAACCGACAGATAGTAGCAATACTACTAGTCGCTCCGGCCATGCAGGTTACTTTAATAGCCTATGCGATTTAGAATCGTATGCCTTACTGGATGGTATGGAATAGCACTTGAGTACAGTCACCCAAGGAAAATTACTTTTAGTCATTATTGCGCCTCAGTGATAGGAGTCGCCCCTACCCGTCTGCCACTCAACACGACAATTTGTATTTCAAGAATATTCTGCAAATCCATTACCAATGGGGCAGAGTAAAACTATATAAACCTAAACTTTTCCAAATGAAAACAGATCTGGCAAGTTGATTTTCCAAAGCTCGTGAACCTGCACAAACATATTATTATAACTGTGGCAGGGGATTGTGCTTTGGGTTGCTGTCCCCCCCCCCAAAGAAAACTGTGTATGATGATGATGATGAATTTGGCTTCATCGCCTTTCCATTTTGGACAATGTCAACTATTTACTTGAGTCACACCCCCTAGGGTACCGTGTGTTCTCAGTTGAACATGTTGTAACCCAGTGGTTGGATCCATACCTGTTTATTAATGTGAGGGCCCGAGAAAATTGCCACTCAAAAATTGCGCCTCTTTTTTTTTTTAAAATCGCTCATGCTTTTTTACGTTGCCACTGACAAAGTTTTTGGTTAATTTTTAGTCATCTTTTTGACAACTCTACTGATGGCTTTTCGTTTCAACTGGCCAATCAAAATGCAAGAACTATGAGAGGCGAAAAATGTCAAACTCCACGTTCGCATTTTGACAATTGACATCTCCACCTCCACGATCAAAAACTATGTCAAAAATTAATCAAAAACCTTTTGTCGAGTGCCAAACCCCCCCCCTGTTTTAAAAAAAAAAAAAGGGCAACCCTTCACTGTAAGTTAAATCAAATTGCTGATAACATTATTCCCAGTAGAAGAGGATGAGGGGGGGTTGGGCTTAGTCTTGCTCCAGTGCAAGAAGCCCTTGAATTGGACTGCTTCACCTCCTTTCTTATACTCCGTTCAAGTGTCCTTGGCTTTTTGTATGTTTACTTGTGCCCTGTTGTTTCTTCTTCCACCGTAATGCTGACTCATGAAGCGAAAAATTGTTCAGGACTCTGGAATAAGCAATATTATTATTAATTTAGCGCATATTATTGTCAAGTTGGGTTTTTCAAGTTGTTGTTCGTTCAATAATTGCGCTTTTGATCTCCCCATATTATGCCAGGGTTTTCAATTCCTTACTGTTACCATCCCCGCCCCCCCCCCCCCGCGGCACACTCCCGGGCCATTGAGCCATTTTTTCGTTCGCTTGGAGTCCTATTCCCCACCCCCGTGGCACGAAAGAAAGAGGCAATTCCCCACCCCTGGGACACTTAAAAACAAAACTGCCACTGTTTTCACAAGAAGACGGAAATATTTATTACGTTTTACAAAATGAGCATCGACGTGTGGACTCGTATGCATACTCAAAGGTCAGGAGGAAACATCTCTCCCCGATGCTTTTTTGTTTTCTCGTCCGTGTTTCTTTGGCTTTTTAACTGACTCCTCTCTTGTGGTTTTTTCAAACACAGGTTGTTATAAACTTGGACAAATTGTGTTTCCTCCAACCAATCGCTTACAAATTGGAGGGCTTTCCAAAGCAAAGAAGTACCGCTACCCCTGGGGCATGTCGGCCCGTGTGATTCGACGACCCAAAAAATTTTCGCCACCACAATTCTTTGCGCAACTAGAATTATCCCCACCCCCTACCCCCAGGACAAGGACCACTTGCAAAATTTCCCCACCCCCGGGCAACAAGGGGCTTGACTTTTGTCCTGGGGTTTGACCGGGGGGGGGAATGGTAAACAGTAGGAATTGAACCCTGCATTAAGCATACTTGTGTCCATTTTAGGTTTCTTTTTAACTTGCATTAATTTTTTTTCTCTAGTTTCAGTCAGCTGAATGTACACCTATTTTTCCCCTCCACTGATCTTAATGGCGAGACTAGGCGGCCTAATGGTGCGGGGGTAACCTGTGGATGGACTAGCATCCCATCCTCCTAGTAAGCTTTCATGCTACGGAAACCGGGATAAGCTTTCGGCAGTGTGGGCCAGTTGTTGGCCCGAGTCGTCGCTCTTTTACAGAGGTTCCCTGGGGAATGGCGACGCATACATGACATAGCTGGTTTGCAGGGATTTGCCAGACTATGGGAGCAGTATTCCATCTGGGGGGGTTGGCCAGACCACAGTGGAGGCCCCCTGGAATATCCCAGGCCAACCATCCTCCATAATACGCAAGGCAGTCTGGTTAACTTGACAAAAATAGCAGGCAGGAAAGGGGAGGGCAATCACTGGGGTGATTAATTTCAATAATTATTATTTTCCTTCTGAAGGCTAGGGATGATTATTCAAGGAAGTTAACATGTTATGAATATCACAACTTGACACTTACTGGACCAGGGTTTAAGCGAAATCCAGACAAAAGAATGACGCAGATAAAGCGAGAAGCTCCTTTCCACCAATAGGGAGGCTTGTCAACCACAGAACGTAGACTGATGAAGTTGAATACAAACACAATCAAATTATAACAGCACTTTAACTGTTACCTTAGAAATCATTATTACATTGTATCACATGGAGGTTTTTTTTTTTTTCATTCAGCAAGCTATTCTAGGTTTTTTGGTTTGAACGTCCCTACACACCGCTGAAAATTCCAGTTTGGCTTTCATATACAATATACTTCCCTTAAAAATTTGGCTTTTGAGACCCCTTTCCCCCTTGAATTATTCATGATCTTCCTTGGGTGTGGGTATGGATATTTTCTGGAAGGTTCAGCATATTGGGTTTTAAATGGAATATATTTGGACACTTTAAGTCCTAATCAAGAGGTCCAGATTTGAGCCTGGCCAGTAACCTTGCTCATGCACATACTACAGGTCTCTTTTCATCCAATAGTAGAAATGTGTAACATTTGGTGGTTTTGCAATAGAAAAGCACAAAGAGGTGGGAGCCACGAAAGAAAGGACATAGAACCAGGATAAAATGTACGGGAAGAGGGAAGTTCAGAACCTAAACTGCCCTCTAGGACATTTGACCAAAAATCGAGCTCCATGTTCAGTTGAGAGAACAAGTTGCCGATTTTGCAAAATTTCCATCCGAGGCACTCAAAGAGTTTACCGGTTGTTATTTATCCAATCAAGAAGAAACCGTGTGGAGCAGTCACGAATACTCCGAAAAATCTTCATGCCAGCATAGCGCAATGAGGATATGTCATGTTGCCTTAGCAAACTGTGTGGGGATGAAAATCATGGGCTCGGTCCCCATCTCAGAGGTGGGATGTCGCCGGTCACCTCAGTTGGCCACTAGTTCCCCCAAACTGGAATTGACCGGATAACCACTCAGGTAGCAGCCACCAACCAATCAATCACTAATCATAAAAACAATAATGGCTGACTGTTTTGACACAGTTGTGTAAGACTACCAAAAACAGAATGAATGCAGG
>MU827089.1:0-13557 GCA_029204205.1 Desmophyllum pertusum | reverse complement strand
CCCAAGTGTACAAACACTAGCATGATTTACAATCTTCGTGGAATAACAAAAGCTCCCCAAATATTGTTTCTTTCCTTCGCCATTTAAAAACTTTCCAAAATAGGAAATAAAACGGAAATATGTGGAATATTTGCGCAGTGTTATACAAGAAAATCCACTCGGGTCAAGAAGTTATTGCAATTGATTGTAAAATAAAACAATTACAATATAACTAAATGTTTTGCACAAGAATGTTTTGATGCGGTTTGCCAAGTAGCCTGCGTAGCTGGCGGTACTTGTTGTAACCTGGGCCCAGAGGTTTTCTTTCTGTTTCTTTCTTTTTTCCAATCGAAAAAACTTGAGCCGCGAAGCGTGCGAAAACAAGCCGCGAAGCGGCGGAAGCGAGTCGCGGATCTTTAAGCGGCGAGAAGAGAAACCTCTGGGCGCAGTGGCTAATGCATCTCACTTCCAGGGCTCTGATTGGTAGAATATTTTAACGAGCCACGCAATCAAGGGGAAGGTGAGGATGTTTGTAGGCATCACTGCGTGAGGTAAATTTGACACTCACTAACCAGAGAGGATAGCTCGTACGTGATCAAGTTCAGAAGAAGAAAGAAGAAAGAAAACACTCTGGGACCAGGGTATAGGTCTTTGTTGGCCGCTGCGATGTAAAATTCGCAAGCGGCCCCCCCCCCCCCCCCCCCCAAAGCCGCAAGAGTCCTGGGGCTGGAGAGGGTCGAAAGACCGCCTCGCTTCTAATTCCTGGGGTTTTTGAATAGTCCTTGCACCAGCCATTTACAGTCAAGTTTACGTCACCGCGCGACCAGTGTTTCCAAGATTTGAATCGAGTCTCCGAAAAAAAAAAAAGGGGGGGGGGTTACGCGTGCACAGTTCAATAAAGAATTCAAAACGGCAAAAGAAATAGAAAATAGAGAAAATTCGATGAGAGATTCAGAATTTCCATGGAAATTTCCAATGTTTCTAATCGAAACATAGAAAGCTATAATGTAAAAGAATGCAGGCTGGCCTGGGGCAGAAATGTGAATCGCTTAGCCGGGGGATCGTAGCTGCCGTTAATTAATCAGAAAAAATAATTCAAACATTTCCGGGACCTATTAAAAACATCAGGAAAACATTAAAAAATGCGAACAATTTGAACCCTGACTCAGTGAGCTAAAATATAATTCTTCATAGACTTCAGCTCAAACTATATTTCAGGTAAAATATAACAAAATTTCGATATAAAAACCGAGATTTCAGAGCTATATTATATTTAGTGCGAATGTCCAAGTGATATTTAATTTAATCTCGTTGAGCAATGCCGACCGGCGGGCTTTGCCGATTTTAACATGTACATGTAAATAGGCTGAATAGGGACGATTGAAATATGGTTGGTTGTCCCAAGAAGGTAGCTGGAATTCTATAATTAAACAGACTACAGGATTACAGGTAAACATTTTAAATAAAACTCTGATTTGTGTTTAAACATTTGATCTACTCGCCTTTACTGTGCGAATCAAAAAAAACGTGAAACACTTTTGATTTAACTTTTTGTCATGATCCAAAACCGCAAGAAGAATAGTCTGGAAACTTCAAAATTTACACTTTGGTTTTGCAGAAAAGCTTTGCGGATAAATAGCAAATAAAATAAATACAGGGAAAAAATAGACCAATTTTTGGCAAAGGAAAAATCCAAGCGTGGTTTTTACGAAGTTGTTCACGCTTTTTCTCGATTCGCCACAGTAATTTGTTGAAAGGACCTTGATCCTAGGGGAGTTCGGCAGCGCGCGAAGCGCGGAGAGCCGCGATCGGCGGGAGGGCTACGTCGCGCTTCGCGCGCGGCTCGGAACCTCCCCTTCCCTCCCCTTTATACGCCTGCCACAGCAGGCTAGGACTTGATCATGAAGTTCACATCGAATGCGGAATGGAATGTGATTTGACATATTTGTCGGTCAAAATTCACTAACTTACTAATGTTAACGCCATTGCGGATTTTGTATCAAGTAGCTTTTGTACCGTGCAACAGATTCCATGAGGAAAATAAACAAGATTTCGTTCGAATGTCGGAGATTTATAACCTTGAATTCTCGGGAAAACGTTACAGACGAATCCATAAAAATATGGTAAAACAGGAATTCGATGTTTGTTTCAAAATCTTTGCCAAAAACACTGGTCGTATCGCGCGTGACATAGATTGACTGTAAAGCATTTTTTTTTAAAAACAGTGCCCGGGAATTTCGGATTGGCTGAGAGTGGTGTCACGTTCAATCCAAATGTTTAGTTGATCCTTCTCAATCTCCTCCCAAGCGGGAAAACTTGCGAACTCAGTCGAGCTGTCAAAAAATTCGCGTCCAATTGGATACTTCGTGGTCGTCCTCCATTTTCTTCGTATAACGCCATGCGACAATGGTTTGAATTCGAGCTCACACGCGTTTCTCCGAAAATTGTTAAACGGATCGAATGTGAAAAACATCTCTATCGAAAGGGTTTTCAAAAAGTGCAGGACAGCTAGAATATTTGTTTCCTGTGTTTGTTAGGAACTTCGGCTCTGAAAATTCCGTCGTGTGCAAGATTTTGGCATATTTAACTACGAAAGCCCAGTGTGTCTGCGCGCGTGAAAAAAAGCTTTGTTTCTCCGAACTACCGTTACCGTTTGACTCGAGCGAGAGAGGTCTCTTTGGAAAAGCATTTTCAAATAATGCGCTGAACAGAAAAAAAAAAATATTTATTACGTGCGCCATGCTGAAGTTTACTTTCCAAAAATACCTGAAACTAAATTTTTTCTGCATGGAGTGATTAAAAACACCAAAAGCGTTCATGTTTGCTGAGAAGAAAATAATTGACAAGTTTCGATACAGCTTTCTCTCTGATTGGCTAATTTATAATTACACCAAAAGGAGAGTGATAAAAGTGGGCAGCATTCAAAAACCCCCAAGAATATTAGAGCAGTCGGTTCTTTTCGACCCTGTCCAACTCTTCGCCCCCAGGCTTTGATGCTATCTGTCGCGGCTGTCGCCGCCTTACGAATTTTGCACTCGCGCGCCAACAAAAGACCGCCAGCTACGCAGGCTATTTAGCCAAGTAGCCTGCGAACGTTATTTCCGGCTCGAGTTTCCCCGTCTGCGCTCGCACGGCTAATTTGCCCAAGCAGATGGCAGGGGCCAACCCAACGGATCTTTTCGCGTGGGAATATCTATTCGGAAGGGCCTATAAATCGGCCTCTCTCAGGATAATTCGTTTAAGGCGAAAAGGTTCATCTCTGAATGGTCATCCTCGAGAGATAAAAAAAAAAAAAATTTGGTTACGTTTAGGACATACAAAAACAGGTCAAGCTGGGATCAGATTTTCGAGAAAGGCCAAAAATTCAGCTCGTTAAATTCGCGATTAATAAGATTTTAATCCGCTACAAACTCTTACTGAAGTTTGAAAGTTCGGCTCACGTATCCGAAAAGATTACATTTTTCTTAGCGTTTAAAAATAAGTCATTAAACTACGCACAAAAAAGCACAATTACAACGGAAAAAACGGACCATTCCGACACACCTACAGGAATATTTTAGTCGTTGGGTGCCCCTGAAGATGGGTTTTGATTAGTTGTAATAACAGATGAAAATCTAACAAAAAAGAAATATACTAATTAAATTTCGATCAGATAGCAAAACCATACCAGTGTGACCAAAAACACGGCCAGAAACCCCACCGGGGGGGGGGGGGCCAGGGGGTGAAAAAAAAAAAAATTTTCAGTGTGACTTTTTGGGGTGGGGGGGGGGGCGGGGGGTACTTTGACTCCCCCCAACAACTGCCAATGCGGGTGCAAAAGCGCGAGGCCTTCACTTTATCTCCAACCCCCTCCAGTAGAATGCTTATCTTGCACAACGCTTACCCCGCCACTCTTCAGGCCACTGGTAAAGAGCTACCGGACGAAAAGGCATTTGCCTTGAGTGAAGACTTACAGTTTCATCGCGGTTCATTCCCTTCAAATAGAAAATAGCCTATGAGCATCGCTGGGCGATCTGACTTTCAGAAGCTTCGTTCGACGTTACAGCTTTCACCAAAGTGGGTTAATCTCTTTCTCGGATAATTCATCGCCGCTCCCGGCTTTTTAGCCAATCAGGGTCTGGGAATACGATATTCGCAGGAACATTTTGAATACTTTCAGAGCGAGCTCTCGCAAGTCGAGCTTCAGCCTTACAAAAAATGTTTTACAAATCGCCGAGAAGAAAAATAGAGCCATTCAACTCCAACACCTATGATCAGTGCGTCCCAGACGTGACGCTTTCGATTTCGAGATAACCTCACGGAAGTATTGTTCTTTTTTTTCGTGTCCCCCCAACCCCACCCCTACACTTTTGATCACTAGTTCCGTTCTACTTTGTTTCGGACTGTTCTTTTTCTCTTTGAATATTGTGGATCGTTTTGCCTTGATCGAGAAAGAATAGAGAAGAAAAGCATTACAAATTCATTTATTTTACAAAAGAACATGGTAATTTTTTTTATATGCAACCGTGCTTATAACCCTCTACTCCCCTCCCCTACCCCTCCCCTCCCATTCTAGATCCAGTTTCGGCAAACGACAGGGGGTTTTCGCCTTTCTACTAGTTTACAAACGTTTGTCTCAATTTGTGATCGCTATGGAAAGCGAATGGACTTAGAAAGCAGACATTTAATTCCAGACCTTAGCCTACAGCTGCACGTTCGGCCTGTAAACTCTTGTGAGGCGGTTCCGGTGTGCGTAAATTTTCTGCGGACTTGCATCCGTGTCCATGGAATGTGCACATTCCCCAGCGTATTTAAATTAAACGATGAAGACCGATAAAACAAAGATTAAAAAAAAAAAATTAAAGATGAAAATTGATATCAATTAATCGAATTAATATTGGTAATTGTCAATGGTCAATCATGTTCACACTAACCTGCGATCAGGCCCTCCTCGAAAGAGGAGGAGGGGCACTGATACAATTACTTGCCGGGGGAAATCTCATGTACAAACATCCAGATTCTGAATGTTTCCTGGATTTGTCGAAAACCCCCCCCCCCCCCCCAATACTGTGAAGTTGGCAATACACTTCCCGTCAATCATGCGTACCTAATATGGCTTGGGTTCAATCCGGCCGTGACACGCACGATTAAAGTACAAGAAAGGCCTCTCTACTTTCCCACTCCGCTACCGCCTTTTGTGAAGGGAAGGACTCTATCTGAATCATTACTTAGCCAATATAAAGATCTTACATTCAAAACGGCTGAAGCTTTCTCGCTTTAAAAAAAGGTCGTGTATGTAAAAACACGGAAACACCCACCCGGAACACCCCGGAACACCCGGAACACCCCGGACACACTTCCTGCGGAACACCCCGGAACCAACACCGCGATACACCCCCGGAACACCCCCGCAACACCAACGGAAAACACCCCAGGAACACCCCAAAAAATATAAAAAATAATAATAAAATAATAATAAATAAAATAAAATAAAAAACAACATATATTTATATAAAAAAATTTCCAAAAAAAAAAAAAAAAAAAATGGCTGAAGTAGTGAAAATCGAAACCATGGTCAGCGGTCAAGAGCCGTTAACGAATCGACATGGATACCGAACACTTCCGAAGATGCCCCGAATATTATCGAAGACTTACGAAGATGTCCCGAACACTTCCGAAGATTTCCGAAGATTTCCGAAAGATGTCTCGAAGGATTTCCGAAGGCCATATATCGAAGACTTCCTCGAAGATTTCCGCACGTTTTTTTCCAGTAAGACTGAATTTTTTCCGAAGCTTCTTATCTAAGGAGTGAATAAGTGTGCAAAGGAGACCGCTCAAATTCAAATGTTTGCCAATTGGCAACGCCACAGAGCGTGACATTGAATTTGAGGTAATCGGAGGTCATTGCCATGTGCAATCTTCGTAGACAATTGGTCATTGATCAATCATGTGCGTTGTTTGTTCAGTCAGTCGAAAACCTCCCTAACCTGAGTATCAGGCGAATTTTCTGCCGCTCTCTTTTAAACTCTTCGTCTTTACGTAAGCGGGACACCCTCGGGACCAGAGAAAAAATTAGGGTCTTTCTGAACACGTCAGCGGAAATCTTCGGAACATCTTGGAAAGTCTTCGAGACATCTTCGGAAATCTTACGGGACATATCTTCGGAAGTGTTCGGGACATCTTCGGAAATCTTCGGAAATCTTCGGAAAAATATTCGGAAATATTCGGAAGTTGTTCGGGACATCTTCGTAAGTCTTCTGAAATATATCGGCGGCATACTTCGGAAGTGTTCGGTATCAGTCGATGTCGTTAACGGCTCTTGACCGCTTACTGTGTTCGATTTCACTACTTCAATCTCATTTGTTTTTATTTTATGTATTTATTATTATTTTATTATTATTTTTATATTTTTGTGTTCCTGGGGGTATTCTGTTGAGTGTTTCCGGGGTATGTTCCGAGGGTGGGAGCTGTGTCCGGAGGGTTGTTCCGGCGTTGTTTCCTTAGGGGGTGTTCCGGGGTGTTTCCGGAGGGTGTGTTCCGGGTGTGTTCCCGGGTTTTACATACACCCCTATAAAAAATGGTTATTTGATTCAAATTCTAAACGGAATCATGGAATCATTCGACCATAAAACGACTGACTAGACATGTCTAGGACGTTATTATGCAAAAATTTGTGGTCGTGTAACGCAATCGTAGTCAGTGCTGTTTTCGGAATGAAATTGATGGTAAAACACAGTTCGAAGGCTCTATTCTACTTCAAATCCTCCTCATAATACAACATATCCTTGCCCATTAGAAATGCACTGGAAGCAAAGAAGGTCAGAAGGACCGAATTCAGGAGAACGGCCAAGTGGTACAAATGTCACGAACTGATCAACCATGTAGATTTTGAAAATTGAACATGCTTGACAGATCATTGACAAGTGGGCGTGCGCAAAGCGAAATTCGGCAAATAATCTTGTATCAGGACCGTTCCTTTTCCTCTCTCTCTCTCTCATCCGCGCTCTCGTTCTCCAGCGAAAAGAAAGAAAAGGAAAAAGCAAACGCCTGATCGCAGGTTAATGTTCACCCATCAATCCACCATGTAACAAATCACAAGGGTTGCGTCATCTCAAACATGTTTCTTTCTGCGTCATAAACTGTAATATCTAACTAAATGCAGTAAACTAAAACCAACAAAACATTTGAACACTTGTGGAAGAGAAAGAAAATTCTTCTAGTGGGCCTGAAAAAAAATTTTTTAGACAATGCAATTGCAATGTCAACTGGGGAAAAAAGTGCAGTGACTACGAAGAAAACCAAAGTGAGTCACGGCCAGTCCTCGCCTGAAAGGTCCGCAGTATTGCGTGAAACCGGGAAGCCGTATTCCCGCTGGGATAGAATAACTGGCGCAAATAGGGATCACACCCTGCCCAAATTTAGCACATTTTGCCAACAACACTGCTGTTAACTCGCCTTGTTAGCGGACATTTGTCTTTGCTTTTTTCATTGCGATTCCTGTAATAAACTCAATACATGTACGCATTCACAACGACACTACAGAAAGCCTGTGGAAGAGAAAATTCTCTAGTGGCTAATTGGTTAGACCGTGATGTGATAAAACAGACCCATAGTCAACCGTGTAGAGTAAGTATTCTGGGCGTTAGTGACATACGAAAAAAAACCCAGTCCATTTCTTGAAGCGGCCGCCCTATGGGCGCTTTTTAAACAGCGGACCTGCACTATTATATAAAGGGATAGCTCCTCCCCCCTCTTTGTCACGAAATCCCTGCTTCAGTGGCTTAATCAAAGATGGCGGGACTACCTATGCGAGCAAGAAGGGGAAAAATCGGTGGTACAAAATACAAGTTCGAATCCTACCTTGGGCTCTTTAATTTTACTTTAAAATACTCACTCTTGTGAAATAAAACCAAAAAAAACACCAGTGATGCCTCTTTCATAGCTCAAATCCGACGATTTGAGACTTACCAAATTTTTTGAATTTCGCGCCCGTAACGGTTCCCCCAATCGCGAGATGCTTGCCACAATGGCGCACAGACGTCCTCGCAGCTGAGATGCGCCTTTCTGCAGCCTTCAAAATGAATGGCTTGTGGTCTTTCTTATTTTAAACATGCCTCAACGGAAATGTAAATCCCCATTGCTCACAACCATTGTGGAATATAGAATAAGAATTATCAGCTTGGGTATTTTAATGTATTGATCATGCATGAGATTTTCATCAATCAACTCTAAAAGAGAATAATAAATATTGTCAACTCATTTATCAGAGGACTGCTTAACATGTACTTAAGATATCCTGTAGTTTTGGCGAGTTTGCGCGAACGTTAAAGTTATTTAGACCAATAAAAATGCACATTAGAAAAAAAATTATGAATTTAAATTGTATATACTGTATGTATATGTACTTGTACATGTGGCAATCTCGTTCCCAGAGTCCTCGTTACCCTTGTCCAGCGGTGGAGCGGCCAACAAGGACCTCTGGGATAGAGTGATCCACCTGACCTGTGCAGTAGAACCGGAGGTCCAAGAATCCTGTCATGGCGGATCGCTTTCCCCCAGAGGTCCTTGTTGACCGCTCCACCGCTGGACAAGGGTAACGAGGACTCTGGGAACGAGATTGTACATGTGGGGGAAATTAATGGATAATAAACAGGTGAAATAAACAAGTCCGTAAAGTACAAAACTAAAAATATATATATATATTTTTTTATAAATAAATAGGAAAGTAGTTCAAGAGGAGATATGCAAAGGTTAGTCAAGGATTATTTATTTACTACAGGTATAACTGAATTGTAATTTAGAAATATGCTCTAACTTAAATATTTCAGTGCGTGTTATCTTTCTTCTAGTAGATTGACTGGTTTGAAACCTAAACAGTTACAGCTTGATTGTGACTTCAAGAATGTTGATCGTGGCTGGTGTCCTCAGGGACTCAACCCACGGCTTGCTGTAAGTCATAAACATCATTGTTACTTTCTATTTAAATTATAATATTATAATAATTTATTATAAAATATATGTAATAAACACATTTTCTCACACACCACTGATATGTCAAGCCGACTGCCGCAAGCCTGACCTTTATTGTAAAATCAAAAACTATGTACACATATCACGCTAAAACTGGGAGGCTTCCAAAAATGACAAGGTTTGTACATTGTTTACCGCTGCATACAACTGAAATTCATTGGGTGGGTGGGTGGGAAGGTCAGTTATGGTGGACGCAGCAAAAACAACTGCCCGCCTTACCGGTCACATGACCTATACCCAGGCCCCAGCGGTGTGTGAGAAAAACATATTCCACTTCTTTCGTTTCACTCTGCCAGTGGAAAATTACCTGTACAAATCAAAACAGTTCATTGTGAACTATCAGCTTCTTGGTAATCAATACAATGACATGCCACATTTATTTTTATTAATAATATTATTAACTTTATTTTTTGCCAATAAAAATAAACAGAGCTCCAGCCGTCCCTCTCAGCTTCCAACAATGGGATTGCACATGTGAGTGAGCTGATTAGAAGGACTTTTTTCCTGTTTGTTAGTTGTGGTTAGCCTTAATGCCAATGTTCAAAGTGTTTTAAAAAAGTGAGAAATTTTGCCTTTTTAGGCAGCTGACTTTGAGATCTTTATTTTGCCAAAAAAGTTGTCTTTCTATGATATGAAGTCTAATTAACATTTTGAATTTCTAATTACCACTTATTGATTGCCGACAAGTACTCAGTATGGAATTGCATGATTAGCCACATTGATCAAGGAAAGTTCTTGCTCTAATTATATATTATAGCATAGAGCAGTTCTGAAATTATACTGTCTTACATTTATTGTACATGCATGTAGCAGTTCATTGTTTTTTATTGTGATTAATCAAATTATTGTAGGATGAGTACCTCTGAAAGATTGCTACTTCAACAATCCCTGGGTCAACCCGTGGAAACAATGCGTCAAAGGAAAAACCAGGTAACTTACATGTAATTCATACAGCTTTCAACTTTTTACTGCAACTCTCCATAAAGCTGATTCAAGGCTGTGGCAATATATGGCAGTATGATATTTTGTTTACCAGTGATTACATGTAATCAAATTTTTTACTTAATAATAATTAATTGATTTTAAATATTAGTAAATTGTATTTTTACAATATTATTATTGTAATAATTTTTATGTCTACAGGAGGTAATTTGTTTTTACATGGGGTTTTGACTCCTTTACAAATTATCCTTATGGTAGTTTTATTCGTTTTCTTTATTTGTTTATTTTGATCAGATGTATACATATTATATGCCATTAAATTGTAATAACTAGCAACTAGCCAGCCATGAGGTTGCATCTAATACTTGAAGCCTGGCCTCTCACAAACGTAGTAACCAAAATTTGTCATTCCTCTGTAGATCTAATGGACGGTCTAATTTGCAGGTGCAGGTGTGAGTACAGGTGTAACCTGAATAGCCCAGAACACGCTTAAAAAAAGCTAACCCTAACTGCTAACCATCAACCGTTAACCCTAGGTTACTCACCTGCACCCACACCTACACAGTCCTGCACCTGCAAATTAGACAGTCCGTATATCTAATGATGTTGTGTGGAGATTTGTACTTGAAAATATATTTCTTTTTATAAAATGCTTTTCATGTTTGTAGACCACAGTTGATAAGAAAAGATACCTGATGACACTTGGTGGACAAACTCAAATTAACAATAGGTAAGTTTAACAAGGAAAGGTCTGTTCCAGACCCTAAGCCTAGTGGCTTATAATAATTAGCCTAAGCCTTAAACTTTGGGAGGCCAAAAATAACATGGCAGAGAACTGTGGAAACTGAGCTAAGTGAGATGGGTGTTACATGGGTGAAGCTCGGAAGGTGGCGAAAGACCGGGATAGATGGTGTAGGTCATAGTTGCGACCTTATGCCTCACCAGGGCAAAGAGGATGAGTGATCGAGTGAGTGAGTGAGATGAAATCTTGTTTCTTTTGCATATCTGCTATTGATTCAGAAGTGAATTAGCACTGCCCTTCTGGATGGGATTGGGATGCTAGTCCATCACAGGTTTTCCTCGTGCTTTTGGTATATTTCCTATATATTGGTTTTGTCATAGTAACTCGTCTGTTGCAACTTTGTGTCTTTAAAGATTTGTGGCAAGTCTATTTGTCAGGTTAAATAATCTCTTCTAAGATCATAATGAGGACACTGGTGGTAGCCAGCTACATGTATTAACAAAGTCTCCACTGACTGTCAAAAGTTATTAACACATTGACTTCTAAACCGGCCATAAATGGCCAAGAAGAGACCACCGACTTGTACCACTTGTGACGTCATCAATTTTCACGCCAGAGGATGTCTTTGATAATCAACGGATAGAGTTGGAAAATGTCTAACAAAGCATGCCTAAACGAATTGGACCAGAGATACACACAAAACAACTTGGATTTTTTCCTCCAAAATCACCTAAAAACGCGACCTTCACTACCATTGACACTCTTTGTCAAAAAATTCCCTTTTCCCAACGTTTAGGTTAAAACTTTTTCAACGTGAACAAATGCGACTGAAAGGCCAACAAAACCACAAAATAAAATAAGAGAAAAAGGACAGCAAGAACGGCAAAAAAAATAAAAGGAAAAGAAAAGCCTAAAGTCAGGTGTGTTTTTCAAACCCAAAAACTATGTTGAAATTTTGATTTCTGCGCATGCCCAAGGAAAATATTGAATTTGTTGCTTCTACGTAGAAGGGGTGTTAGTTGCCGTGTTTTAAACTAAGTTTTAGACAGTTTGCAGTTTGAGATAATGGCCAGAAATAGGCATCTGGGATGTTAGATTGCCGTTTTTGGAAAAAGCCCAGTAGTCAATGGGTTAAAATAGTTATATGTTTTTGCTTTTGAAATCCTTCATATGCACATTTTCTAGGTATAGAATGTCTGCAGTTGCAAATGGTCTTCCTCCTCCAAGTAAAGATATGTCTGCAGCCATATCGTCACATGCTTCTGAGCCAACCCCACCTAGCCCACACAAAAGGGGTGTTAGCAAACCAGAAGGCGTGGCCATACACTCACGATGCTGTTGTCGACACCATCATAAACAGGACAATGAACAAAGAGTAACACTTAAATCAAGGTCCTCAGAAAGTTTGAGAAAAGAGGTATGTTCAGTCAGAAATGTTAAGCTAAATAGAGGTGTAAGTCTGTTCCAATTTTAGTAGCTTACCTCAGTGTCCTGGTAAACTTGATTATGGTTTCTGTAGCATGAAGTGACTAGGACTGGAGTATTGCTGCTACTCCTGTGGATGGTAGTACATCACAGGTTACCCAGCATTCTTGTCAGGGTGATCAAAGAATTTGCCAGTTTACAGAATTTATGATAAAATATATGAGTTCTTGGGTGAAGAGAGGCACATCTGTGATCATGAAGTACAGTGTCTTTCCTAAGAGCACGTATAAAAAACACAAGTACACTGGCTAGTGGCTAGGTTTGAAATTGAAGCTCTTTATCAGGAGTCCAATGTGCTGAACATACACTCAGTAATACCACCATAGGTACTATAGGTACTGTCCAATTCAGTTTCTCACAACTATAAAGCCACACACATCAAATAATTAATTTTTATTTTATTGAATAATACAGATTCTTTTGCTTACTGTCAAGTTTTGACTGACTGACTGACTAATTTGATTGATTGATTGATTGACTGTAGAGAGTGTACAAAGGAAGGAAAGAAGGATCCAATAACGAGAAAAGAGTGAAGCCAACTGACAGACCCCCTCCTAAGAAGCAGCTAACACCCAGTGGTATGGTAGTAACATTATCTTGTATGGATTATTATTCTAGCATTCTCTTCAAAGAATACATTATTTTGCTATACAGTCATGCAACTCTCTCAAAGCAGACACCGCTGTATCAACACTGTTAGGCAGACACCTCTCTTAAAGGCGGAAATGGTTGGCTGGTCCTGACCGAATCAAGTTTCTCTTATTTTCCTGTAACAAAACTCTCTATAAGGCGGACACCTCTGCAGACACCTCTGCGGACAGCTAAAGGTGGTCTGGAGGGTGTCCGCCATAGAGAGAGTTCACTGTACCTACCTAGTACCTACCTTTCTTTTTATTCATTTTGTCTTCAGGAACAGGTTTTCCACAGTCAAAGAGAAAGGTAAAAATTAAATATATAATGATTATATATTACAACTTCTCTAAAGTTCAGTTTCCTATAAACTACATTTACAAATAGGTACCACCCATTTTCCAATAAATCATTTTCATATGACATCATCAAAATTCTAAACTTGAGACTACATAATCGTACAAAGCTGATCAGTTTTAGCATATTCAAGACATCAATGTCAATAATTTCTGGGAGTTCTGAAATGTTACAGAAACCAATAATTTTTTTAACTTTTTAAAAATATTCCAGGTAGGCTGGCAAGTTGTGTGCAAACTAAATTTCCCCCGTAACCTATTTAAATAGGGCTAAGACTGATGATGAGAAAAACTGATGTGTAGTTAATAATAATTCTGTGCATTGCATATATACTTTGATTACAGTCTTCACATGAATGTTTGTTGAATCCTTTGATTTTCTGTGTTGTTACTCCAGAGCAAAAGAACCAATTT
>MU827088.1:0-13637 GCA_029204205.1 Desmophyllum pertusum | reverse complement strand
CAATCATCGCCCAGAATGCGCATTGTTTTTCGCGACATGTACTTACAGCGCCCAGTTTTCCAACGAGCGGCATAATAATTTACATATCTAGAACTAATCGACTGTGATTGGTTAACATGTTTAGCTTTGGGAATACTTGAGTCTCTTCGCAAGATTTCGCTGCTGTCAATCAAACGGTTGAATGCGTGAAGTAAATCCCAAGGTGTGATAAAGTTAAACAATAGCGCTCTAATTAAAGGCGGGCCGCGCTCTTACGACTGAATAAACTGATAGACTCCCGATGGTTTTTAAAAACGCTATCTGAATTATCTGAATAGTTTCATGTAAGAACAGCCGGTTTTAAAAGCGGTGTTCAAATAGCGAGCTAACCTGCGGGCCGGTGAATTTTTTTCGGCGTTCTAATTTACTCTTCGTCTTATAAAGAGGTTTTCGCGCAACCCCGTAAAGACCGTAAAAAGAATAAGGAGCGCTAAATAATTGCATGGTCTGATCGCAGGTTCATATAAACGAGCGCGATGCGCTGCTCACCTCGTTTCGTTTCAACACGGTTTTAAAAGAGTTGATCAAAGAGCCAGCGCGGGTCACTCACTAGGCTTCACAATCGCGCTATTTTACTCGTTCTGTTAACGTAATTAGATCTACTGATTTTTCAAAACATAATATGGATTTTGCAGGACAAAGAGGAAAAGTGAAATAAATTCGATATAGTTCTCTTTGAAGTCCGAACAAGCCAAACAAACAAAAAAAGAACTAAAAAACAAGCGCCCGCCTGAGGGAACCTCAGTCATGCTGAGATAATTATTCAAATTTTGGATCCGTTTTTTGATTGATCAAAGCATATAAAAGGTTAAGTTTTATTTCAATGCATTCAGTTGCTAAAAACTAATCTCGAGACAACATGTCGAAGCGCGCGAGACATCAACCCGGCTTTTACAGCATCATTATTGAATGAAGTTTGCGATCGTGGCTGTAGCTCGAAATACCGACCGAAGGTGAAGCCCACTGTTCTGGGCGTTTTAGGAAGTCAAGCGTATTGTCGCAAAACGAGTTACAGGAGGCAAAGCGGAGTACTTCATCCAATGGCAGAACTACTCCCCGACTGAAAATACATGGGAATCAGCCGAACATTTACCCGAAGGACCTCGTCGCCGCCTTCGAGAGCAGGTCTGTGGATCCACTTCGCGCCGATGAATGCAGGGAGAGACTCGCTCTTCTATTTGAGAAGGGTTTAAAAGCGTCCCTGGCATGCAACGAAATTATCACGATGTCGGCACGATGTACTGCGAGCGATCTTTCCTGGTTTGCCGTCAGATCTTCGGGGGACTCCGTATCTCACCAGTGAAGAGGAGCTGATAACAGCAGGCCTTGGTTCTAGTCTGAAGAAATGTTTGAACACTAACAGGCGGTGGTTGTTGCGTTAGTACTCCTGTCAGCTTGAAGTTGTTTCTTGGCAAGTCGCCCGCCTTCCTGGATGAGCAAGGTCGCACAACAGTTGCCCGCCCGGTAGAAAAAGTGCAGGTGAAGTTCACGAAGAACTACTTCACCGGAAACAAGCAGTATTAAAGTCGAAGGCTGCTACATCAAGAACATCAAAAAAGGCTTTCTTTAGAAGCCACCAAATATAATAAAAGTATATGATCAACTTGAGATTCACAAAATACACAGTCATCCGTCACACACACAATCATATTTCCATTGAGTCGAGACAGAACTGAGTAAGATCACAAATTTATTAATTCATCAGTTTTTACACACTTAAACTTCCCTTCCCTTATCCCTTACAATCTCTTATATTTTATTCCTTGGTGGCACTCTGTGTCTGTAACCCTACAGAGAAAACAAAAATCGATGTGAATTCATTTCCTAAGAATTTGACTAGTTCAATATAAATATTTCAGCCATAGATTGAAACAAAGCCAACTGCTTTGTAGCATTGCGCCGCCAAGTGTTGAAGTTAACATATGTTTGAAATACGTTTTCGAGGAAATACTAATCGAAATGGACATTTACCAGTATTATTGCTGCCCAGGTCACCGCAGGCCGTCATCCACAGTGAATGCCATCGCAAGGACAACCATGTAGTCCCCTGTTTAAGACAGATAGCATGCAATGATTTGCAAGATGGATACAGGCAAATGCGTCGCGCGATCGCGAAGACTTGAGCAGCTTTAACCAACCGCATAAAAATAATTCGCAATAACGGACACTATGGCTTCAAATTAACCTTGCTACTTTACCATCTCTCGATGTAGGTCAAGTCAGGTCTGGCCTGAAAATCAGTGCAAATTTTAAACTTTAGTCCAAATACACGCCATTTTCGTTTACAGTTTTGCTATTAGTAAATAAGTAGTGAGTACATTGAACACTCCACATCTATTCGGCATGTTAAAACTCTGAAACAGATTTTTCTATCCATGTCTATTGTACTAGCTAAATTCTGTTGATACAAATGACTTCTACTTACAACATCTAGGTTTGAAAGGTGCGTTTCTATAAAATCTCCTAACTCCTCCATGGAATCTCTGAGCTGGTCATCACTGAAGGTAAGCTGCCGCGAACAAAATGAGAAACGTCGAGTGAGCCTCAAAAGAATATTTCATTCATTTTTGAATGCCAATTGCATGCCACAGATTTTTAAACTGTCTTACCGTTCTTTGTTCATTGGACATTTCTTCTAACTCTTTTTCTACTACCTACGAGGTTCGAACTTTTTCGCGTGGGAGATCGAGAGTACTTGTGATAAACTCTTGTGATATTGTTTTGAGCACCGGAAATTTGAAATTGGAGCCCCAATTCAAGATTTTGGGACAAGAATAATTTTGTCATGCGGTCGTTCGACAAGATTCTCTGCACGCGCTTTTTATTTACGTCACAAAAAAATGGCGGCGATATCGCAGAAGTTCGTCGGATTTAGTCGGCGTGGATATTTGCTTTTTGACTATAATCCTTTAAAATTTTGGCGTATCTTTGGCCTGAGCTTCACATGGAATGCACTTTGGTTTTGAACGGATGATGTCGTGAGCGCTGTCAACGTTTGAGAAAGTTCAAAGGTACGTACAATAAAATAAGAACTAGTAAACGTTAGGATAATATTCTCTGTCATTTCAGGGTCCAAAATTTTTACTCAGTGTACAATATTAAGATATTCGTAATGTAACTAACTAGATACCAGCAGTATGAAATTCTCATAGAATTTCCACGAAATATCTCATTTAATTATTCTGAGAATAGTCAATCTTTGTTTAGAAATGTCAAGCGATTTCAAACATTATTTTGCCTTTGTAGTTGAGGAATTTTTCGAGCTTAAGCATACTATAACTATTCCTCGATGTTTTCGACACTTAGAAAATATTTGTGCTCTGACTCACGGAGTCAACTCTCATAGAATATCCACAAAAATTATCAATGAAGCCCCCTGAGAAGTATTTGATCTTTGTTCAGAAATGGCCAAGCGATTCTAAATAATGTTTTGGTGATTAATTTTGTAGTGGGACGAATTCTCCGAGCTTGGGCATGACTATAGAATCTCGACTCACAGGCATGGTTTTTTAAAAATTTCTGACTGCCGCGTGTATATAGTTTTTGAAAAACCGTGTCCGTGAGTCACCACAACAAATTTTCTTAGTGCAGAGAACAAAGCTCGGACAATTTGTCAATTACAAAACCAAAACATTGTTTAAAATCGCTTTTGGCATTTCTGATCTTCAAAATCCTATTTTTGTTTGGTATACCGCGTCCTCGCTGAAGTTCCATGGCTGATGTTTTACATTCAGATGACAAATAAAAAAAAGGTTATGGGCACTTATAAATTTTATTTTAGGGTTTCGGTGAAAGATAATAAAATATCATGTAATTAATAGTAAAGACACCATTTTATTGTTGGTCATTGACTTTTGCAGATTGGGTGGCTCCTAAAGGAGCCGTTTGTGTTGAAAGTCTTGAGTAGAATGGCTTGCTCCTGACTCACTCAGACCTGACGAGCAACAAGGCATCAATGATGTTTTGCTTTCCTTGTCCTCTTGTTTAGTCTTTGTCCTGTTCTTTGTTGGAGGAGGTCAAGGAGGTCGCTTACTGTCTTGTTTTTCATCAAGGAGGTCGCTTACTGTCTTGTTTTTCATCAAGGAGGTCGCTTACTGTCTTGTTTTTCAAACTCTCTACACTTTCTGTCATTATGGATGTGGTCTGTATTGGGTCTGGAAGGGCAGTCGAAATTCTGGGGACCTTTTTAGCGGCTTCCTGTTTTCCGCCATTCACCCAGAAAGAGGCCTTTCTTTTGTCATAAGTCCGCTTCAACTCTCTCCATTTCTCTTAGTGCATCTTGTCTCTTTTCTACTAAGAGCAGGTTAGTGGCTGCATCCCAGCGGTTGATCTTTCGGTGGAAGTACCGTCTTAGGTCATCATTTTTTTCTCAACACCTGTTGCATCAAAGAAAAGTTTTGTCGTCAGATAATGTGTCGTTACAATTTGCTTGGTGTAAAGTAGTATTTGGCTTACTCAGTTTTGCCACCCTTAATTATCAGAAAATTCCTTAAAGTGCAACTAACCCCAAAAAGTTTTTTTCGCTTAAATAAATTTCCTTTGCTACCCTGATCACGTCTGCGAAAAAATTATCGCAATCGATAAAATCCCCGCGTTTTCTACAGCCGTTTAAACTAGGAATTTTGTGTCCCACGACCGAGCATTATTCGGGTCCTGGGTCAGAGATCTTGTGACGTAACGGCGGGAACGTTCTGAATAGCGATAAGAGGCTTTTGTGAGGGATTTACATTGTGTAGAAACTTCTTCGGATGATTTCTTTTTCTTTAACGTCTTCATAACTATCGCAATTTTACCCACAAAGAAATATGTCTTCCAGTGACGGAAATTCGGAGTCGAACTATGATTCCGAAGATTCTGAGACATGTTTTATTCCGGAATACGACATGGAGGTGGAAGATGAGATCGAGTCGGCTGTTGTAGACCGCACAACAAGCAATGAAAGCCTCGATGAAATGGCATATATGTGTGCTGATGAACCCTTGGCGGACGAAGAATGGCTAAAAAAGTACAACAAAGAAGTTAAAGAAAATGAAGATTTAGAAACGAATGCTTCAAAAAAGATTGGACGGCACGGAACATGTGAGGGATTCTTGGTGAGTTCGGCAAGTTGCCAAGTATTGCGTAAATGTAAACAAACGCGGATTGCTTGTCCATGTCGCTACGAAATGTATTATTCGCATTCTCAGTGAAAATTAAACAGAACAGAATAGTGTTTATTATCTTAAACCTTTATTGTAGGTGTTCATGTGGAAACTGCAAACATGATTCGCTTTTAAAATCTTAGCGAATGCTACTGTTGTCGTACACCATATAACTGCTGTTTAGCGAGGTTACAATTTATATGCCCATCCAATAAAGCTTGTTTTAGCGCTGTCCTATTTAAGTATTGGTCCATGCTTAAAGTTTGTATATCGAGAGTTTATAGAGAAGTGTATTAAGAGTTGCTTGAGACGGCAGCCAAGAGATAAGTCGATCGATTGAAAATCGGCTTGCTCCGCGCGCGGGTTTCTGCTCGGGCCTGGAAAATTTAAGCAAAGCCGAAAGGAAACAAGCCGACATCACTACAGTTTTGACATCCTCAAACGTTTGTCGTTGCTACTCCAAATAACCACCATAGTGAACTAAGTTAATTTTGAAGTAAAAACCGTCAAATAAATGACTTTTTCTTCCTCGGGAAGCGAAATGGAAGTGGTGTTCCCACGGTGGTCCGATTAATGCTACGATGAGTATGCGGTTTTATCGCACTGCTTATTTCCCGGCCTCCAAAAAAATTTGGGAGTTCAAATCTTTTGTCAGTTTTTACTATTTTATCCTTCAAAAGAAATTCGTCTTTGACTTTCATCAATATTCCCGAAATTGCTTCGCACGAGGAAGAAATGTTAACGCCATTACAGATGCGCGATATCACGGATCGACGCTCGAGCTACTGAATTTTCTGGTTTATCTTTTAGTAGCGATGGAGATATGTTCTCGGTAAAATTTGGTCGAATTGCTAGTTGGCTTTGACCGGGTTAAATAGCCTTTGGAAGTCGGCCTGCTAGAAGTGCGCGGACAAATTTCAGAGTTCTTGATCAATGCTCTCACATTCCCACTTTATACTTCGCTCGTTTGAGATTACAAAATCCATCGTCTTGTTCGTATTTATCGACGATCGCTATAAAACTTGGTATAGTATTCCTTTCTCTAAATCTGGGGTGTTGCTGCAACGGCCAATAACGCACCTGGTTGGAGTTTCTACACACTTTTCGAATGTGTATCGCATCTTCCTAAAGGAAATGAGTGGACGCGAAGGATCTAAGGTTCCCGGGCTTACGTCACACCAGCCGCTTAAAAACTCATTCCCAGTCAAAAACGTGGTCGTGAACAAAAATGGAGGCGTTTTTGGTGACTTTGCCGGGGCACAGAAAATCGAGGATTCAACCAAATCCAAAACAAATTTCGCAGTTAAGTTTCAAATAACAAGTACATTTATTTAAACGAATAAAATTTTTTGGGGTTAGTTGCACTTTAATTATTCAGAACATTAAATACCTTGGCCACTAAAACTTCTCAGACTTCCATATCTTTGCAGCATAACTGGAACGTGGTAAATTAGACTGTGCATATATGGGGTGATTATATTCTTCTGAAATGTAGCCAGGACCACTCCCAAGACATACCAATCATCTGCTTTCCCCCCCCATTTCCAAGTCAGAGCCTGGCAAGAGAAAAAAATCATGTTATCTAAAGTCTTTGCATGATACCTGTTTTTATGTTTATACAATAACTGTTCTTTACAACAGTTTTCCTTCATCTAGGCATGACATGAAATCAATTTTGTCAGTTACCTTGTACAAATGAGATAAGAGCTAATCACTAACCTTTGCTTCAAATGCTCTGATATCTGCATCTGTTAAATTTTCTGAGTTCAGGATGTCCAACAGCTCGCTGAAGTTCTGAAATTAGAACACAAAAATTAATGAGTTTTGACACTGCAGTTAATGTGTAAAATAATAATGCCATAGGCAGCCATTTCTAATCTGGTAGTGAGAATTAAAATTACGGCAGCATTTCATTTACCATATGGTAATTTATAATACTAGACAAAAGTATACATGTACTTACCATCCAGAGTTGTCTTGTTGTTTTCCCACCTTGTCTTGGGGAAGAAACTTCTCAAAGAGAATCTGGTAATTTTCTTAATAATAGTTTCTTCTCTTTGCCCAAGAGAGACGTTCACTCCCACTTGTCGTTATTGCAGTAGACACGGAGGCTTACACCCAGCGAGCGCAACTGCTGTTAGAAATTCCTGAAGGTGGACATCAGTCTTCTGTTCGACTTGATCTTGTTTGGTTGTCATCCTACAAGATATAGATTTTTAATAAATTAATTAATTAATTAAATAAATCTTCTTCTTTCTTGTTGTGATGTGAATAAAAGGACTAATCAAATCGCTTGGCATCTTGGTTGTCAATGGATACTAAACTCATGCATTGAAAAAAAAAAGAGTTGAATAAACTTCAATAATCGGTTTATTTGAAATAGCGGCAAACAATCTCTAAAAAACCATTCAGTCTGTGAAGTCACGCTATTATCGTGACCAAATATTATATCTAACTCGATAACTGCTTTTGCGCGAAAGTTTGTATTCCAAGCGTGATAGCACGGAAACTATAATTTAGCTTTATAAACCTTGTTAACAAACCCCAACTTAGAGTTTTTAAAGTATTGTTTGTGTAAATACCTCAAATTGGAATGCTTAATTGCGGCGGCATGCGTACTATTGTTTTGCGGAGGCGGAGCTTGGGTTACATTAGTATTCTCGCGGTGAGATTCAAAAGCGAGTCCACTCTATTGTTATGCCGAATCTCTAAGAAGAGGGAAATCGAAAATGTCACTGTAAACTTGGAAAGTTGGATTTTTATCGCCACTTTAAAACATTATTTTCTCATGAAAATTTGCCCCGAGCTTCCTTGAACACCAAACAATCAAAGCCATATGCTAAGTCCGAAGTTAATCAATTTGTTGGAGCAAAAATTCAAACCTCGGAAATTGTGTTTCGCACACAAACAGCGCTTAAATAGACAAACTTTGAGTAAATTTTATCGCTAGTTTCACAAGAGGTAAAAATTCACGAAAGGTCTCGTTTCATTTCATTGATGTATCCTCTCTAAAAGCCATATGCTAACTATTAAAAAACTAAAATTAATAAGCCCGTAAAGTCACAAAATGCACCCGCTGTTGGGCGTTTTTGGGTCATTTTCTCTATTGTCTGACCGTTCTGGCATCCCTGATTGATTTTGAATTTTCGCGCGGACCCACGCATAAAAGTCCCGGATATGTCGCGGCATTCTGGGCGATGATGCTAAAAATTACTTGTCTCCTCAAACAGCCTTGATTGCAAGAACAAAGCAAAGACATTGTTTCGATTTCTCTATGAGGTCTATTTTTTCTGGCACGTTGTTTGCATGCTTCTGTTTCCTCATGTAAATTTTTTTCAGTTTAGGATTGGTTTGCTTACGCTGCCCTCTTTCTGCTGAACTTGCGAGAGGAACACCACAGAAATATTTCCATGGTTCGTCTGCATCGAAGGTATACATCAGCTTGTTTACGTCTTGTACCTCAGAAGTGCTTGAAATGGGTGCTTCTAAACTAGCATCCGAAGCCATTGTCTTAATTTTTTCTGTGTAAGAATGATTTCCAAGCACTTAGTGTCGCTTGATATAATAAGGGGGAAAAACTTGGTCGATTCTCGAACATTCTTTGTTATGACAATTAACTCCCTGTAGGTGTTTCTGGATTATTCACGCCTCATTGGGAAACTGTTATGAAATCAGCGGAGTGGAAACATGTTTTCGGGGGGGGGGGGGGAGGGGGGGGGAGGGAGGCGAGGGGCGCTGGTGGGGGGTTGGCCGCTTTTTTTTGGCGGGCTTATCAATTTTTGTAATTCACCTTATATACTTAACTTTTCTTCGGGAGCCCGTCATATAAACAGAATATGGTAGTGAAAAATGGTTAATATAAGGTTTGCAGAGGAATCCCATTGTTTGGCTACAGGGGGTAGGCTGGGGTACCAGGACTTTGCAGATGTCGCAGACTATTGCATGATGACCTGTAAAGTGACAGGGGTCCCGCGGAACGGCACCCTCGACTTCAACAAGTTTCCTCTCCGCCCCGGCCTAAAGGGCACCTCGATACACCGATAATTTGATGAGATTTTGGTTCAGTTTCTGGTCACTCCCGCGGTAGACGGATGGTGCGTCCCGACTGCCCTCCCCGTCCCCTGGGTGGATATGACCGCTGAGCCCAGAGCAGCCGACTGTCATGATGTCGCCACAATTGCTGGATGCTAATCTAACCCCATACAAATTGCCCCAAGGCAGCTCAGCTACAGCAGGGCCAAACAAAGGACAAACAACAACTACAGTACCGGGATCCGCTCTGTAATTAACCTAAAACGATTGAACGCTGAACGGAACTCATTCCGTATAGCCCGTTCCATTTGGCGTTCCCTGTATACCGTTCTGTGTCCCGTTCTTCTATTCTGTTCGGGCGTTATGCCTTTTTTTTCCATCTCACGTTCCTTAGTTCTTCTTGTCTGGGAATGAACGTCATATGTGCAGGGAATTGTTGGGATTGACCTACGCGCAACTATTTCGTGGTATTGCTGAACACAAGAGCTTCCTGAGCAATACATGATACTTCACTACACAGAGCAACCCATTCTTCGAGTTTTCATGGTATCACCAAATCTGGAATGTTTAACGAACGCAATAATTGTAGGTCAAAATGACAAATCATTCTAATTCGATCGTGCCCCTATAAATGCATTGCAAACCCATTGTGGCACTATTTTACCAAACTAACTGGAAGGGTTCACTCTGATTTTCTTGATTTGCAAAACAATTGCCGCAATGTGTGCCAAATAAAAATAGGATATAGACTCGAACTGAGACTTAGTGCCCAGGCACGGGCGGCGAACGCCTCTGGTTGTTTTTATATTCCGCTTGGACTGTGAGGCTGGTTTTCGATGAAGGCGAAGGATTTTCTCAGAGTTTGTTGGGAAGAGTATAAGTAGCCTGAAAATAGCCTACAAATTGTTTCTAGAACATCTTGGAAATCAATAGGATATTACCTGAATTCAATTAAACCTTTTAGCAAATCTTTCAGTATTGTGCGGGCTAACACAGGCTATTTTTATGCATAACCAATTATCGATTAGCGAGTAAGATATCCCTTAAATTAATATAGAATGATAGGATCCACTGTGAATGATATAAAGTAACCCAAACTCTGCGAAAAACACTCTCAAGTCCCTTTGCCGAGACGGTTGTTGGAGTTCAAGTAATTACAAGTTGTCTGAAAACAAACAACTTAGACCATACAACCTAATTCCGCCTGTTCTTTTTGCTCTTTACGTTAGCATGGGGGTTACCCAACGTTTCCTAGCTTCCCCCGGACTGATGTGGTTTAGGGAGGGGGGGGGGGGATGGGGTGTTAGGCGTGTGCACGGTTTGACGTGTTTTGACTGGGGGGGGGTTTTTGTGTTGGGGTTGTTCCTTAAAGTTTGGCCCCTATGAAATTTACACTAGTTATCTTGGTGAAGCGAATAGTAATTGTTATGTGCATATTCTCTGTTCTCTTTTTGTGTATCTGTAAACACAAATATTGCAAAGGGGTGGGGTCTGTCTTGTAGTAATCTCAGATTTGAGAGATCGTTGGTGGTCCGATAGTTCCTTTCTTTAAACAATGCTTTCAATTGCAACTCACAAAAACCCCTCTACTTGTAATGCAGTCAACCCTTGGCACTACTTACCAGATATGATGCCTACGACTACTGGACAATACATTACTTACACTCCCCAAAGGGGTACTTTCCATAATTTATGAAGTGGAAAGTTCTGGGGTTGGGGGGAGGTTCCGAATGGGGACGTAAAATTTAAACCCGACCCAAAATCTCATCAGTGGTCCTTCTGCGAAGTCGAAAAACCCAACCACCCTGAGAAAAAACTTACCTGTACCTAAAATTTAAAACCCCAAACAACTCTATGCTTGAATTTTTTTCCAAATCGGCTAAAAATACCCAAGAAGAGATTAAATGATAATAACAAGTAAAAACAGTACAAATTGAATGTTCGTGGTTTGTTTATTTGTAATATCTAATAGTCTGCAATAAACTTTCTCAAAATTCTAGTAGTCATTTACCAGTCCTACAAACAGAAACCGCCAAATTTTCGAGGAGACGACACTCAACTACTTCAGTTTAATCAGGAACACATGGATCACCAAATTCACCTCCTTTACATTGAACTTCACATTTTTACCGCTTTTTAGCTACTTTTTGGTTGCATCTGGGCGATCTCTCTATTTTAAACAAGATGGCTATTTAAGATAGGCTACACAACATGACATTCCTACTGGTGGTTTACAAGCCGAATGCCCTCAAGGAAAACTGAGAAGAGTAAAATTTCCAGTTTTTCGGGTGTCATCCCAAAGGAATAGCACGCAAATTTTTGTGGAGCACATTGTGACATCGCATTGTCTTGTTGTTGACGCAAATTTCACGAACTTATGGGTCATTGATAGCTCTAGTAGAACAAACACTTGTAATTGCCACATCTGCGGTATCTAACAGATGGGTACTGCACCAATTTATTCATATATTCAAATGCACTGTTTATATAGAATACAGGCCATGTGTGTGTATAGGTAGGTGATTTATTTAACCAGGTTTATTATGAGATGGACAAGCCCGTGAAGGTAATGGGAGAGTTGTAGAATAATAAAATTCTTACCGTTTATGTATGCCGTGTTATTAGTCTCTGGAAGCTTGTCTCCTATCTGAATATTCGCATGAGTAGTTTTAGGGAGTGACTGTGTTTGTTGTATCACAATTAACTGACCCATATCAACCCGGCCGTGTCCTAAAATTTCGGCCGACTTCTGGGTGGTGTCGCACTTTAGTACTAGTACAAAGAACACGATTGGCTTTGAACCAATGAGAACACTTGTCAACACTGGTTTTATAGGTGTACTGGTGTTTCATGCAGACTTATGGCATATTTGCCTGTCCCTATATTGGTGTCTAAGATTGGTGCTCCTCAAGCCCCTAAGTGCTCCATACAATGTGCTATATAAAAGATCGTTTATTCTCCGGTTGTTATCTTACATCAAGACTCTTGGTGTCTTCTAATCCTGGATTGTGCTGGTTATTAAACCTATAGCCGCTACATTTTGTCTAGTTACTGGATCCCTAACAGTATTGTGTGGCCCCATAGTCTTACAGGTCATAATGGTAACATACATTACTCGAATTGTACAATTCAGGTTGTCAGTTACATGGAGTATTTTCTGTCAGTCCATTGCCACACCAAAACGATTCCCTTCTCATGGAATCCATATTAGTACATACCACACACTCATCTTCTTTGAATCTTGCACATTGACTCGCTCCCTTTCCGTTGTGAACACTTCCCCAATGGTCGACTCCCTATTAACCTTTTGGCAACGAGAACCAGATAACTCTGTCAAGCTTTTTTAGGTTTCAAAAACAAAATAAACGCTGAGCAAAATGGGAACATTTCTTCATAGCCTTACATCGCATCTCTTTTCTTTCAGGATGATTTCTTCTAATATCGGGTGTAACATGCCCTTCAATACTTACTCCACCAATGTTTTTGTTCAAGTCAGGAGGTGATATGTAACCACAAAAGTATTTTATTTTCCCAATTCTATATCCGGCCCGCGCTGTCTGTCTCTCAAAGATTTCCTCCGATTTTTAAGACTCTGCCTAGCTGTTTCCTAACTCAGATCTTGACTTTCCACGAAGTTCCCTGTTATAACCCCTTGTAGTTTTTTCAAAAAATTGCTAGAGAATCTGCTACCTCTCGCTTGCCTCAAAGAAGACAATGACTTGGCAACTAAATTCCTTCCTTAAATCGCGTATGGTCTGGGCATTGTTAGTGGTATGCCTTTCTTGCGATGTGGGGGGGGGAGGGGGGGGCAGTGCACTGAGGGGGAGGATGACTATGAAAGATGATGTGAAGATCATGATTACTATCCGTTGGAAGTTTTATAGTACATGTCTGTTTCCAACACTCCCGACTCATTAATCACCTTAACGTCCAAAAACTCTATATCATCCGTGGACTACTTCGACATGAATTTGATCGTATCATGTGCATTATTGATATAATCCATAAACTCCTTCAGTTTCTCCTCACCCTCCGTCCGTCCCTCCATCCATATAGAAATATATCGTCTGAGTAGACGTGTTTCCAGCGTATCGATAAAAATGTTCGCTTAGGAAGGGGCCATCCTTGTACCAATTGCCAAGGCAACTATGTCTTCATGGAGTGACCCTTCCTCCTGTGACCCACTCGAAGTTATAAGTGCTTCCTTTACTGCTTCCAACCCTTCATTATGCGGAATATGTGGATAAAGCCCGACAACATCTATTGTACACAATATGGCCCCTCCAGAAGCATTCCTATTTCCCCCAACTTCTTTAGAAAGTCATTAGTATCTTTGATGTATGATCCTACTTGTGGTACCAACGGTCTTAACATATGATCCACGGACTCAGAGATTTTCTAAGTAGGGGTGCTTGACTGTAGTTG
>MU827087.1:0-13729 GCA_029204205.1 Desmophyllum pertusum | reverse complement strand
AAAAATTTTCTCCTAATTCCCTTTAGCGGGAATATAATTCTGTTTGTCCAGTCAGTGAGTCTTAATTTCACTCTCTCTCTTCATTTTACTTAATACAACTTACAAATATATGTAGTTTTTCTACAAAAAAATCCTACAATTATGTGTACATCTAAATAACCTTACTTTCGAAATAGACAAATCAATCGTTTCGAAACCCCCTAAAACGAGATTTGGTGTCCTTTTGGCATAAACATTCTGTCTCATCAAGGCCATGATGCCGGCCGGTTTTTTGCACGCAATCGACACCAACTTGTCGATATCACAAATCTTTTCAAAGCAAAACCTTTGCCGATCAGCATAGTCCCACTGACAATGTTTATTAAGTATTTTTTTATAATTCGATCTAACTTTACCATCTTTTCATCCGTTTTAAAAACGTTCGTAGAGGCAAACGTGTTCGTAGTTTGTGCTCTGTTCTGTCACTGCGTCCACGAACACTGCGAGAATGACCCAAAAGATGAACAGTTCGAACAAGAAGGCTTTTCCACATCCGATCCCTGTTTTTTGCTGTTGGGGTTGTGGCTGATATCATTCTGCTGTCCGCGTTTTTGTTTTCCATGCCGTTTTTTCCATTCTGTTAGCTGCTAAGTACCGTCTGCCCCGCTTTTGTCTGTTCGCCGTGCGCAATCGTTCGCTTTCCACGACGTGCCCGCTTAGGTATTTCGTCGCAACTTCTGCTTCATAGTCCGACGCCTATGCATGAAAAAGAAAAAGATGAAGGAAATGCGCGAATGAGGTTTAACCACGCTCACGCTTCATGGGCGTGATGGATTTCAGCACTGCTCGCCGCCGCTGGGATTATACTCGCGGAGTGTAAACCCTCGGAGCTACATCCCTCGTGCGCGTGAAACCGACAAAAATAGCAATCGGCGGTTCGCTATATGGAAATAGCTGGCAGCGCTGGGATTTAAATCAGAATTTACACGAAAACTCCTTGTCGAAAAAAGCTTTAGAGGTTTCTTAGGAAGGATATTCAGAACATATCGAGAAAGCTTTCGAGATCGTAACATGAAACCAATGTATTACGCGCGGCGCGCCGTTCTCAAATTATTTGTCAACCCTTGCGGCTCGCGATCAAGGACGGGTTTTTTTTTTTTTTAGAGTGCGAAAGGCGGCGGCGGAAGAGAGAAGTAGGTATGAAGTAAGTTTTTAAAATTCTGCTCTATGACATTCTAGCCCTGGCCCCTGCGCTCATGGCACTGTAGCGCCTGAGTTTGATCCAGGCCTTTTTTTGTTCGGGGAGGGATCCCTGATACCTGCCAGGGCTATACATCGAATTGCCCGCCCAGGGGAGGGGTACCTCGGGATATGTTTTTTGGGTGGTGGGTGAATGTGCCCCGCCTAGGTCTGGCCGAATTTGGACCTCCGTTTTTAGAAAGCCTCGTCATTTTGGCCCAATTCAAATATGTATACCCCGTGTTTTCTAGAAATAGGCCAATTTTTATATACCACACCGTTTTCTATGAAATTCTAGTAAAGATTTCAATAGCCCTGTTCTTGAAAAGTTTGATATCTTTTTGATTTCTTGTTTTGGTTCAGTACTTATACTAAACAAATAAAGAATCCAATCAGAGCCATGTATTTATTAAATTTAATGGGAATAAACCTGCGCGTTTCGCTTATTGTCTTTTTTAATTACTCCCTGATAAAGATCATAGCGTCCCACAGTCATTTCGCTCACCGTGTATATGGCGTAGAGATAACCCGAGTAGCTCGCAGGCGAGGGTTCTCTCATCGAGCCATCTCGGGGAGCGAAATGACGTGGGCTTATGATCTTTATCAGTTTAGTATAAAAATGATGCATAGGTAACGGATAGGGAGTGTGGGTTATAACATGTCCACTAGTTTGGGGGTGTATAAATGAAATTCGAAGGCTCCGCACACCCGGTTTCTAGCCAAGAACGAGATTTTTATTGGGTTCATTTGCTTCTTTTCTTACAAATTTCCTGCAGAGGCGATCACGCGGCCCCCGCGTAGCCAGCTTTTTAATAATTGGCGAGTCCCTCCCCCCCCCCTGGCTCGCCCACCCCCCCCTTCAACCGTGATCTCTCTAGATGGGAGTCCCCGGCCCTCTGGACTAAACACACGTCGATGGCTAAATACCGGCGGCAAGCAGAGAACGATCCGGCTTTGACAAAAAGGTTTATAAAAGGGCCACTTGTGACATCCTAGGGCAGTAGCGTTTTTGTTTACGATCTCGTGTCCCTCCTCGGGGGGGTGGGGGGGGGGGGGGGGAAGTAGGAGGAAGAGGGGGAAGTGGGGGGGGGGGGGGGGGGGGGTACTTGGATACCTACAATGTTTGGGTATGAGGTGTGGCCTGGCTGAGTGTTTGGAAACCCTTCTGAGCCTGTCTTTTAAGGGCTTAAAAAACCCCTAATAATTAACCCACCCTGCTTGTAGGGTAGGCCAACACCCTTGCTCTATTCTTAGGACCCTGTTTTAGTCACTTAAAATGAACGACGAAGAATATCATGCAACTGCCCTGTTTTAGGACAGGTATTATTTTAAGTTACCTCACCCCTGTTTTAGGGGCAGTACTCAGCAATGAAATTTATATTACACATGTTTCACGTGGCAACGAGAGGCCAAAATACCTGAATACCCTTTTCAGGGCAGAGAGGCCCTAAATAACAATATCCGCTGATTTCTTAGGCTAGTAGAGGGCCCAAAAACCCATACCCTGTGATCCCATAGCGGCCTTTAAGCGTCCGCGCAAGTCTACGGCCTATATAAGGGAGGTTATTTGCCACACCGACCCACCATACACACCAACCCGGAAAGTCTTCGGTCCATTTCTTAGCTGTCCCTTCTGCAAAAACAACAACGTGAAGTGACCTAAGATTCCTATGGTAATTTTGGAGGAACGTATGAAAGTCAGGACCCGATAGGTCCTCCTTAGACAACCACCGTATTGGCCTAAAATTTATTGGGAATGAATCTTATATTAGGTTGCTCCATTAGGTTTTTCACGGACATGTTCTGCGTCCTGCGCGATTAAGAGGAAGGAGTAGTGAGAGCAGTAGCGGGACCTGTCTTTCGGATTGCCGTATCGTCCTAGTTCTGATAAATCCGTAGCTACCTGTAACTCAAGCTGTATACACAACAGCTTACTAAGTTGCTCAGCAGCTTCACGGACACTTATTTTTGTTTCAACTTCGCTGCGAGGTCTGTTGGCAGTACGACTCGTAAAACAAGGTTTTATCATTTGAACGATTTGGTACAGAGCTGGATGATAATAGTGTAATGTCCTTTATTCTAATGTAAAATAACATGAAGTGATTTATTTTACTTAAAGAAGGGACCTCAGTTCAAACTCATGTTATCAGAAGATCTGTCCTATCCCTTTCGCTTAACATCAATTGTTTTTGTATTTAGTACATCCCTCGGCTGGTCCACCTAGGGCTAAATAAATTTATGGTAGGGAGGTGATCTTGTCTAGGTTTTACCCTAGACTTGCTGCCATGGTTATGACATGTTCTCATGCGGTAAAATACACAGATTCCAGCTTGGAAATGTATTCTTCTTAAAACTGACATCCGCTATCTGCCAAGCAGCCATATGCAGCGGTAAATGCCTTAGATACTTTTTACTTCAGACAACACCCTCAGGTGTGGATTAGGCCCACTTCTATGCAAGGTGGCACACCTTGAGCTTTCCCCTCTACAGAAGCTATATCAGCATTTTCTATGTTTTCACGGGGCTTACGTCTGAAAATTAATGCCAACATCCATAAACTCAAAAATCCTCAACACCAGTGTCGAGGCCTAATTTCCACAGATTTTTTGGCCTATGACTACTACGAGAATCAAGGACAGTTCCTTCACTGCTTAAAAATGTTTTCATTTTATAAATGATTATTAATCATTTCACCAATTTCATAGGAACGTTACATAGGTCCGTATGAATACTAGAATTCTTAATCATATTTCCGTCCGCCCTTTATTCTTCTTGTCTTAGCTACCGAACTAATGAGAAAGCTATGAAAAGGCTTTTCCGGCCTGTCATAACGAAAATTGAACTATCACCACCATCAAGTCCAACTACCATTTTTTCTTGCATGATTATTTTAACGAACGAGAAATTAAAGATCACTCTGAATATTTTCGATCTTTGCGAACGCAACAAAAACTCTTCGCGTGTCAGTTTTTCTGAGGGAGAATGTTGCCCGGGAGATGTTCTCCAATGGCAAATCTCAGTGCTCGTGAAGCACGAAAATCGAAAACACATCTCGGGCACAGCGAGACATTTTAAGGAATATCACGTGGAAAAACTGTCACTTCACCATTTCTATCGCCAGCCCAATGCACTCGAGACACTACTCGTTTAAATAAGCATTTCTTAACAATCAGATACAATGCTACTGCCCCAACTTTAGTACCCTTACATAATCCGTCGGCTTGGGTACGAAATACACTGATGATGACGACTTTATGGTTGTAAAAATTGGGTTATGATGCAAAATTATTTTATTCAATGCCAAATTATTTGCCCGATAAAACTTCGTCTCGCCCGACTAACTGCCCCTGGGTCTCCGAGGATAATTAAGACTCCGAGGCTGAAAAATTGTTTGAAAAATAATATATATATGATAATTACCTCAACGTGGCTAAATTCATCAAACACGTACTTGTTGGCAAATGAGTGCGTTTTCGAGCAGAGCTAAACAGCTATTTAAATAATCATGTTTAACCTAAATTATACTTTGCTGTGAATGTTTCTGTATTAATATTATAATATTAAAATATTTGCCATTATTTCGAAGTGTTTTCTTAAAAAAAAAAAAAGCCACTACAGCTGTATAGATCAAGTATCAATAACTTCAATTTCAGTTTTCTGGTGAGACTTCGTTATGAAAGGTTAAGTTATGCCGTGTGCACGGCTAGAAACCTTTGTTTTTTTTGCGTCCAATGTTCTCCTAGCTAATTAAATCAACATTCATCTATCTAAGTAAATTTTAACTCACGATTCAGGATGTAATTAATATATTTTCTATATATTATTCCAAATCTATCACATATACGCATTAAATTGTTAGGTCAAGAAAAAAGATAAATGGAAAAAGTGAAAAATAAATCTTTAGCCAGTTTTTCAGCTTTCATTTCTGTGCCATTTAAGAAATTGAATTTGATTTGATTGATAGTGTGAAACAGCTAAGTAAACAAGCATTTGTCAATAGTAGACGACAATCTAAAACAACAAGGCCAAATCATCACTTTGTACGCAACAAATTGTCAGACCAAGTTACAAGGATTTTATAGCAAGCATCAAGGAACCCAGGTGAGACATTTTTAACAAGAAAAAGTTTATAATTTTTCCTTATGGTTGTTAAAATTTAATTGAAGAAGACGATATAAAACAACTGGGCCAAAGTATCACTTTATACGCAACATACTGTTTGACCAAGAGAAAGGGTTTTTAAACCATACATCAAGGGAGCCAGGTGAGACGAGAAAAAAGTGATGATTTTCCCTTTTTGTTTTTACATTTCGTGTGTTTCATGATAATACATAGAGGTTATTCAGCGGAAAGTTGTGTAATAGGCTGGGTATTTTTACGAGTCAGTTTTTTATTTTATCGAGCCTTTAGGCGAGAAAAAATAAACACTGACGAGTAAAAATGCCCAGCCGTATTACACAACTTTCCGCTGAATTAAATTGTTTATTATACGACATAATATCTTTCCTAAAATATGGGCTTTCAACAGGGTTTTCCGTAGCGCGCGGTCAGGGGGACTGAGACCCGTGTAATACGGTCTCATATCTGCTCTCGTCTTTGTGCGTATTCGCACTCTAAAATTCCATGTCGTATAATAACATTGGTTATTCAACCGAGAGCCAGAGAAGAAAGACGGATATCTATCTACGTCGACATTTTACATGTAACACTGATAGCTTTCAATAGCTTTAAAAAACTAACAAAATCCTCACTTTCTACACATTTGGGCCATGACGCAAATCAAGAAGTTTGCTTTTAAAAACTGGTTTTCCTTCAATTTTATAAACAGTATCATTTCCAATTTCAAGGACGACAAGTTCGTTGAAACAAATAATCATTTCCGTCGGCCTAACCCTTTCTGCCCCACTAATGAGAAACTATTTAGCAGGGTCTCCTAAACAAAATGAACACCTCCATAACGTTCAACTACATGTTCTTTGTCGTTTATGGCTCCGTCAATTCCAAGCCCGACCATCCCCCCCCCCCCGGGCATTTGTCGGGCATTTTAACAACTTTTCCATCCCTAAGGTGGGGCATTTGCTATAACCGGGCAGCCCGGGGGTGGGGCATTGTCAAAGGCAACGTGATCTTTCGTATTTTAAAAGACGTACACGTTTTGTTTATTTAAAATTTCCTGATTGCCCTCGATAGAAAAATATAAAAACTGAGTTGATATTAAACCTCGTTTGAGTCCCGCAATAAGCTATGTATTTGTGAACAATTATAGTGTCCATCATTAATAGTTCTGCTTGGGATTTAGATTTTTAAATTCCTCGATCCTCTCAAAAAAGTTTTTGAACTTGTCCCGTGGGTCGGGCATTTGCACTGCTCCTGAAGCCCCACCGTGGGGCATTTTCAACCTTCTGACAAAAAAATGACAAATGCCGGGGGGGGGGGGGGGGGGGGAATGAGCCGGCTTGGAATTGACGGAGCCATTAACGAACGAGAAATTACAGATCAGTATCACAATTTTCGATCTGTAGCAACGAAACAAAAACCCTTCGCGTCAGCTTCTTAGTGGAAATGTTACCCGGTTGATCGTCGTCGTCGAATTTTAACCCCTAAAAGGTACTGCGATCACCCCCGTCACTTTTATATGGGAGTTCCCCCCCCCCGGGTATGACCCATCTAGTTCAGTATAGTGGGAAATTTTTGCGACATGAATTTACAGTCAAAATACTCAGCGCGTTCCGCGTAAATAATGATTAATGCCAGGAGCCCATCACTAGGAGCGAGCAACTGGACTGGATTCGTGTCACAGCGTTTTTACAGACCAGTTATTTTTAGATTCGCTTTTCCCGCGAATTCGTATTCCCGCCAGACAATCAAACGTTTTTCCTTTGTAATCATTAATTGGCGTTACCGCATAACAAAGGCCGCAATTAGGTCGCCATCTTTTTAATTGTCTTTTATTTCATTTCATATTACACATGGGACCAGAAACACATTTTCCCGGGAAAAAGGAATCTAAAAATAAACCGGTCTGTAAAAACGCTGTGACATAGGCGTAGTGTCGGAGTTGCTCGCTCCAGTGATGGGCTCCTGTTAATGCTCCATTAATGCAATATTACTTTGATTATTGAATTGAAGATTCGAAACTTCAACTTAATAATGCAATCATTCAACTGTAGCGTCCATTCGAATATCGAGCATTGATTCGATAAATGTATCTTCATTTTTTTTTTTTCAATATATATTTTTTCTATCCGCATTTTTCCATCCGCATTTTTCTATCCGCGTTGTCCCATCCGCCATCCGCGCCGCCATCCGCAGCCATCGGGTCCGCGTCTTGACACCCTCACCGGAGAATGCGTACTAGTTCGATTTGCTATTTGAAAGCGCCATCCAACATGGTGCAACATATTGCAACAGGGTGGCCAAGAGTGCGCAACATGTTTTGTGCACAACAATGTTGTGCTATGTTGTTCAAAAGTTGCGTGCGTTTGGCCAGCTCCTTCACAACAAGATCCAACAATGTTTGTGCCATGTTGCGTTGAAATGTTGCGTGCGTTTGGCCGGGCCGTTAAGGGTCCTTCAACTAGTAATCATTATCCAGGCGGAACGCACTGAGTATAAAGAAGACCGTGAACAGATCAATAAATCTTCGGATGGGTTAGTTATTATTAAAACTTCGTTTCCTCTCGAAAAATTACACGATTAACGGGGTGTCTAAGTCTCCTAGATCCTACGCAGCCGTTATTTGTGTCGTCACGCAACGCTTCTCCCCATTAGTGGGGACTCGTTGCGTGACGACACAAATAACGCCTGCAGAGACTTGGGTGTCTGGACCAAGGACTCGTCCGGATTTATAGGGGCCACATACTGTACACGATATGTTTAAATCAGAGAATGTTTCCTTTTATAAGGTAAACTTTTACATGTTAATTACCAATTTAAATTTACCAAAGCCCTTGACGGTATTGTTATTAACTAAACCAAACAAAGAGAAAACTATTTTCACGGAGCGACCGCGCATAATTTCGCGAGTAAGGGACTGTGCAATAATCATCAGGAGGGGGGGGGGGGGGGGGGGGGGGGGGGGGGGGGGGGTTGTAAAATGGGCTTCATGTAGGAAAATATTATTAGGTAATAACCCCCCCTCCTAAAGGAGTGAATTTAGTTATTGCCCCCCTTCTAATCAGTCAGAAATTATGTACGACCCCCCCCCCCCCCCCTCACAGTATACACACACCCTTTATACACGTACCCTGCATTTTCTCTACACGCACCTGTGGATTAAACTCTTATAACAGAGAGAAAGAGCTCCTACTGCATGTTTAATTGTTGGACATCCGTGTCTGGAACAAACATCACCTCAGTAGCAATGTTCAACAGAGCCATAGCAGAAGGAAAACGGCATGTGTGTTATTTTCATGTCCGTTGAAGGCACGAAAGAATTTTTCGGTCCCCCACTTTATAAATAGGTATGGATTCGCCAATCTAATATATACTTGAAATAAAATGTTAAGGCCCCCCCCTCTCTTGAGTAACGTATTTTACCTTGAGCACCACCCCCATCTCCTTGCTTTGATTTTACTTTATGCCCCCCCCCCTCTGGTTTTCCACCCCCCCCCCCCCCCCCCCCCCCCCCCACCCCCCCCCCCCCCCAGTCCCTAATTTGATTCTTGCTCAATATTAAAATGTTCTCAGTCGCATAACGCCACTCTTCTTTAGGTGGCAAGTTGTCAGGTTCTGATCTCTGTAACCGGACCAAGGCCAGCACTTGAGGCGAACGACCATGATTACAAAACGACTGTTTAAAGGCATCGTTTTGTCGGCAACATGCATCTATATTGGGTTGCTCTCTCCTGTAACCATTATGGGCCCTACTCTAATACTGTTATGGCTACGACCAAGGTTGTTTCGTTGGATAAATGACCGACTCATGATGTGGTTGCTTATCATTCCACCGGTAAGAAATTACGCTGTTTGTCTTTATTTTCCGTAATGTTTCCATTCTAGGTTTCTTAGTATTTTCAAGCCTAAGAAACCCATCGTCATTCGCACTACTCTTGTTTCACTCTAAAACCCGATTTCTTAATTTGAGAAAATAAAGTTCTTATTTTTGTTCCGGTAGTAATCGCCAGAGTATCTTATTTTAAAGTTCTTGATTTAAGAAAAAAATCTCAATACAAGAAAAAAAATCTCATTTTAAGAATATTCTCTTAAAATCCAGAAAGTTATTAGTTTTTAAAATCTTTTTTGAATTCAAACAACAACCAACAAAAGACCACTTACGTATATAGTCTGTTTATTTTACGTATAAACAACGCCGCCGGCGATCATTAGATAAGCATACGCGAACAACCAAGAGACTATGATCTTGACGAAAACGAACCAGAAATGACCGCGCTTGGAATGGAAACGAATGTATGTTTTTTGTGACGTCATATGTGGTGAGCTTATTTTCACGCGTGTTTTCGCTCGTGTTTTCGCGCGTGTTTGAAGCTTGTAATTTGCTTGGGTCAAGTGTTCTGGGTTTTGTTCGGAGATTATTCCATAGCCGGTATTGACGAAAATGGATGAAGACCTTGACATCTCCTTTGAAAATGCTCAAATACTTAACAAATAAAGAAGCCAAAACCATGTATTATATTGTCATAAAAACACGACGGGAATTTGAGAACACTTGAGAAATTTAGAAAACACGAGCCGCAGGCGAGTGTTTTCTAAATTTCTCAAGTGTTCTCAAATTCCCGGAGTGTTTTATGACAGTATATTACATGGTTTTGGCTTCTTTATGTGCTTTAAAATATAGATTTACGCGCGCGAAACGATAAAACACGCTTTTCTATGTTATATACTCTGATAAAACATGGTTTTTAACCAATCAGAACGCGCGCAGTTTTCAGTCTATATTTTAAAACAAATTAATCAATATCATCTATTCCTTATATCTCTTCTCGTCGTTAGGGAATGTAAAAAAGCTTACGCCTGATTAGGGACCTTAAACAACCACGACGGCGACGGAAAAGAGAACGTCACAAAACAATATATTTAATTAGTAGTACAATAGCCCTTTTCACGGTTAACCTGAAATATTTGCATAACAATACACTTGAACATAGAAGCGAGGCAATTTCGGGCACAAGCGGTAAAACATCGTGATTTTCTTGAGCTCCTTGAACTATGTTAGTGTCTCTTGGTTAGTATAAAAATAGTTTTAAAACGGAGAAGAACTAAATATACAACTCTTTTAGTTAAAGTTTGCCGTAAAGATCGTAATCCGATCTCCCTGTTGCTTATGCGAATCTACTCTTTATTAGTAGAGAAAAGTATTTTTACAATTTTTTCTAAACACAACGTAAACTAAAATAATTGTAGTTTCTTCTACATTTTAAAACTGTTTTTTATACTAAAAAGAGTTGAAGGAGCTCAAGAAAAACACGATGTTTTGCAGCTTGTGCCCGAAATTGCCTCGCTTCTATGTTGAAGTGTATTGTTATGCAAATATCACAAGTTAACCGTGAAAAGGGCTATTGCTCCGCACGTGCGTTTTGCGTTTTAGTACATTTCTTTGCCGTCCTCTGCAAAATAACAACGTCAAATGACCAAATTCACGACGGTGAATTTTCCTTTCTCTATCTGGACTTGAACTCTGTCCCTGCGAATTCAGCTCCTGGACGTGTTGGAATAATCGCGAAATAGTTTATAGGAATGTGAATTCACTTTTTAAGTGACGTTTTTGAACAGTTTCTACAGTTAAAAGCAGCACAAAACACCACAATTATTGATGTTTTGAAACTGCAGAATTTCAATTCCCGCTCTTCTCGCGGACTCGTATGTGACGTCATATGTGGTGAGCTTCCCATTTCCGACAATTTTCCGAAGTTTGCCCGAACGCTTCCGTTTGTGGAAGCGAAAAAAAGGGCGGTTTTCAAAGTCGAATATCTCGGCGACGTTTTGTCTAAATCGTTTCAAAACTTCAGAATATGATTATGATTTCATTTAAAGGTCAAATGCAATGAAATTTTTAATAAGGAATATTATGAATAATGATATTCTGAAGTTTGAAACGATTTAGACAAAAACGTCGCGAGATAAATTCGACTTTGAAAATCCCCTTTTGTAAGCTTATGTTTCAATTTGTATTTCTTTCATGGTTGTGTCACTGACTGTAAATGTATCACTCAGGCACTATTAGGTAAGTTGATCCTTCTTTTAGAAGCTAGGACACAGGTAAGGTCGCGCAGGACCCTTGCTCTCATTATGTATGTATTTATCAATCTCGTTCCCAGAGTCCTCGTTACCCTTGCCCAGCGGTGGAGGGGCCAACAAGGACCTCTGGGATAGAGTGATCCACCTGACTTGCGCAGTAAGACCGGAAGTCCAAGAATCTTGGCGTCCGTTAGTTGAAACATGGGTCGAACACATGCGCAGTAGAGCCGGAAGTCCTAGAATCCGGTCATGGCGGGATGGCGGATCGCTTTATCCAGGGTCCTTGTTGGCCACTCCACCGCTGGACAAGGGTAACGAGGACTCTGGGAACGAGATTGTAAAATATTAAAGAGTATGCACGGACCGTGACGACTGATGCCGACCGTACGCGAAATATTCATGAGAAGGTGTTTTTATATTAAACGTTATTTATAATCGATTTAAAATTATTTTTTTTCGGCGTATTGGTAATTAGAAAGTTATTGTTCTTAGTTTTTCGGCACGTGCAATTCAATGTTCCGAATTATCATAATTAGATTCACAACTTTTGTTGTCACACACTGTGTTGACGCTGTTAGTCTTCGGAAGGGGCAAAACCTGCAATTTTGTGTCCAAGCTTTCGTCGCGGATATACAATTTCAGGAATAGTCCATTTTACAGTTGTGTGCTTAGAATCCAGGCCTTTGAACAGAAGTGAAGGTGGAGGTGACTTTGTTGTGATACAAACCTTCCTTCTTTTCAAATGTAAATTATTCTGTTATTATGTTAACTAGTTTCTGATCTCTATCATCTCATGGTCACCCCAAACCTCGCTTTCATACAGAGGCTTGGTTGCATTTCACAGAACTGTAAAATGGTCTATTGATACACGAGGAAGGGGTGTATTGTGATGTGCATCTTGGATGTGACAGAAGCGGAATTGCAAAAAAGCCTATCAAAAAGAAGATAGTCTAATTTCTAGTCTAATTTTCACAATTTTACTCCTTTGGAAGCCAATACCTTTCAACGAATCTTGAAATTGCAAAATCTGATTCTGTCGCATCACAAAAGAGGTTATGATTTACCACCAGGTAAAACAATCATTTAGTTTAGAACGCTCTCAAGCTGGAAGCTTGGACACCAAAATTGCTTTTCCGAAATTCTAAATTTATTCGTTTGGGAGCAGGAGGACCTTGTATATACCCCATAATTCCGTACAATATCAGCTTCCAGAAACGTTTTTATTTTATCCGTTCACTTTACGTTTCGTTGGAGCAGAAAAAATGGTCGTTTCTTGGCGTTGCGGATGTTGCGATCACCAAATTCACCGCCAAATGACGTAAAACAAAAGATTCAAAAGACAATAAACAATACCCACACCACAACACAATAGCTAACCAACAATGGTTTCCGCAGCACCAAGAAACACCCGAAAAATTAAGTACACGATTTACTGGCTAAGTTCACGTTTCCGGTGATTATTTATTCTTCTGCAATAGAAATTAGTCTATATTCATTTTATAGAAAGAAGGTGATTGCTATACTCAAAATAAGAGAAGAAATTGATAGGTCACGGTACTCGTTTACGAGAAAATGACGATTTATCTCTCTCTGGTGAGCTTAGCCGTAGAGGAAAAGCAACCTCGATTCCAGGCTCTCTCTCCTTTTCCTCCCTTGTCGTTGAGTAAAAGCCGCCATTTTCTTAATGTGCGCGCGCTAATTACGTGTCTTATAACATAGAGGGCAAAAATTACTGAATGCTGATTGGCTGAGACAGAGGGCATTTTTCATTAATTTTGGTTTGCCCGGGGCAAAATTACTTGATCCTGATTGGTCGAGCGGCAAAATTCCTCGCTCCTAATTGGCTGAGCGCGCTGCACTCAGTTGGCTTCTTGACGGCGGGATTTTTAGCAGAATTTTCAAACACAGCGCTCGCTTTGTACGTCGCTTCGGAGTTTGACTTCAGTTTCCCGAGTTATTTGATGAAAAAGGAACGGAAACCGTGTGATAGCTTGAAACGAAATTCCGAAAGCTGAATCTCAGTGTTTCACTCGAAGCAACAGAAGATTATTTCACTGAGTTGAAAACTAGAAAACTTGCATCAGCTAGACACTTGGCGAGTTTGCGACGAAATTCATTCATGGCTGCCAACTGACTTCTTCGCTTCACCTCTGTTAAATACGGGCTTCATCACGTGCAACCCAGAGTATAAAAGATCACAGAGTTTGTTCAAAGAAAGAAGAAGGTCAAATTAAACCGGATAAATTACCTCTACAAGTTTGTTTGGACTCGTCGTTTGCCTCACGGTTTTATCGATGTAGGATTGACATGTCAA
>MU827086.1:0-13747 GCA_029204205.1 Desmophyllum pertusum | reverse complement strand
CAATCTCGACCCCAGAGCCCTTCTCTTTTGCGCATCGACCGAGGGATGAGAATTGAGCTCTGGGGGAACCCTTGGGGGACAAGAAGCTTCGCTCTGATTGGTTTTCGCTTGGAAACAATAAAAATAAAAAATGCTTCTGATTGGTCAATTTGTTTACACTAGCGCCCCCCCCGGAAAAAAAGAAAAGTTTCTAGCGGAGGGGTTGAGAGGAGACATGTGTAGTCATTTGTTTAAATAATGGCGCGGGGCCTGCGAGTAAGCTGCCAAAAAAAAAAGAAAGTAAGAACAAAGCAAGTAAAAAACAAAAGAGGGAATCAATACAAAGTATAGAGATAATAAATAAAGTACAAAGTATAAAAAAAACAAAAGTCCTTTTCGAAGCCTGCGTTGACTTGCGGTTGGAGAGGAAGTTCTCGAAGGGATATTGTTACAACCCCACCCCCCCCCCCCCAAAAGCGGGGTACAGTATGTATTTTTTTTTTTTAAAAATATCGTCACTGACCTATGAGTTGCTTCCTCGTGATTTTCATTGTTATCTATTGAGTCGGGGAGTTGGGAGAAGTAGTTTTCAGGCCGAGCGGAACAGAAAAAAACAGATCCAGCCAGTTTCCATCTTTTTGTCGTTTTAAATCCGATCTCTTATTTTATATCGCCTAAGATCCACTCTAGGTGATGTTTTTTTTAACCAGCCCCAAGAAATTAATATTGTATTAGAGAAAGGGACAATTTTTGCGATAATGATGATTTCTTACCCCTGTGTTTTTTTGAGTTTTTCGGAGTATAGAAAAAAAAATTTTGAACATATCGTAAAAAAAAACAAGAAATCGTGTGAAATGGCAGTGTTACAGAACTACAATCGAAGGGTGCTCTAGGACCTCTGAGCGGAACACTCTTCGTATTTTAAGCAGGGACCCAAGCCCCCCCCCCCCCTTCTACTTGCCCATCCCTGACAAAACCCCCCGCTTGAACTCTAGCTCATGCACACTAGCTCTGTATTTACACATTCCCGTCCTAAGCTGCAAGCTCCATTTGCGGACAATTTTTTTTTTTTAGTTTTTTTTCTGATTCCCGAGGGTGTTCCGACTTGTTGTAATTTCTTTCAGTTATTTTTGCCGAAGCTTTATTAAAGTAAGGTTTCCTATCGTTGGTTGTTGAAAATTGTGAGCTGGTCTCCTTGCACAGTTTAATGTTTATATTACCTTTTGAAAATATTTCTAAACCGCTTTATTTATTATATTCTGCATTTTTCAGGAATTTTAAAGTGAAATAAATATTATTATGTTGTTTAATTTGGGAAAAAAGTCGTTTATATTTATTTTTTCAGGATGTTCCTGGTTTTTCTCTCCAAATTTTATTCAATTCGTCAAATATTATGGCGAAACACTGACATCACACTAATAAAAATAAAATACTAAGACTGGTAAAGTGTTTGAGTTCCATGACCATGTTTATTTGACCATGTACATTGTTACAATAGGTCTTATTTTTTCATGAAAAATGTGCCTTGAATCAAAATTTGAACTTTCATTCTTTAATTAAAATTAAACCGAGATAATCCAGAAATTTTCACAGGTAGCAATTAAACCACTGGTTTCTGAGCTATATATCACATGTAGGGTGGAGGGGATTGTTTCTAATGTTGAGCTTCTCGATAAAGCCTTTGGACCAAAAGTCTATGTTGTTTATATATGATTTTTAAAAAAAATTGAACAGAGTTATTTTTGTGGTGGCTTGCTGTTCCTTATTATACCCTTCAAGTGTTATCTCCAAGATCACAGATGAAAATTGTCTGCAGTACAGGACAAGAGGGGAAAGGGGTTGGTAAATGCCCATTGAATTTTTTTAAAAAAAAAACATGTAGGCTGTTAAGAATGGCTGATTTAATCATGGAATTGCTTCAGGTTTAGATACATATAGTGTATGGTACCTAACAAGGTGTGCATTTTGGGTCTTCAAACAAATACCCATACAAGGCTTTGAAACTAGCAGAAATTGCAACAGGGTAGTTCCCTGCATGTCTTGTAGAATGGAAAGGGTTGTTTTTTACTGACCAAACCAGGGCCCTTTCATTCCCACAAGACATTGCAAGGGATACCCAGTGCCATTTTCTGCTAGTTCAAAATTCTTATATCTTGCTGATTCTGACCCACAATAAATTAATTAAATATACTATTTTTCTAAAGGAACTGGAAGAAAATGAAATGGCCTGTCCCACTGCATACTGCAATCGTTTTTGTAGCTTTTACATGTTTATCAAGGAAAAAACATGTACTGGTCAGCATTAAAAACTCAAAGCTAATATTTAGAGGGCAGTTGTATTTGTATAAAAATACCAAAATTATGGCAAATATGATGTGTTGACGTGTCTTAAAAGTATCGAAAGAACGGGACTGTTGCCTGTATTGTCCGTTCGACTGGCCAGGAGGGGAGTGGACAGTAAGAAAGGTGATAACATTTGTTTTTTTCTTCTTTTTATTACGATGTCATTTTCTAATTTGATAATGTGTAGGACACATCAAAACATTGTATCACCTATAATTTTGGTATTGCTCCTACTCAAATGTTTTCCCCGTAGGTACTGCGTTGTGATCAAGGTCGGTATTCACTATCCGCCTGCCCAGGAAAAGATTAGGAAAAGAAAAGAGACTAACTCCGCAGTCTAATGTTTAACCTCAACAAAACCTTTTATTTCAGAATAATTATTATCCCTCCACCACATTTTCTTATTTTTAAATCCAACACTTAACCTGGGGTAGAAGTCCCAAATTCTGCTCCGGGTGGTTCTGTGCAGCGGGCCTGGAGAGGGTCTGAACTTCCCTTCTTCCCATACATCTAACTCCCAGTTCCCAGGAACCACTTTTAACTCTCGGTGCCTCTTCTCCACACAGGAGTAATAAATGGGTAGTGGAAGAAGAAACGGATAAGGGCAACCAAACAAAATTGCTCCCGTGGGAACCTGGGGGTGGGGTGGGGGGGGGGGTGGGGGGCGGGGGGGGCCGGGAGGTGGTAGGGGGGGCGGCGTGAGTGGGGTCCAATGGGGGGGCGGGGGCAGGGGGGGAGTAAGGGGTGGGGGCCTGGCGGGGGTTCGGGGGGGAGGTGGCGGGGCGGGGGGGGTCGACGAGGGGGGGTACTCGGCTCAGATATGTTTCGGGTGTTTGGGTGGGTATGTGACGCCCAGGTCTTCTTATCCTGAATCAAAATTTGGATCCCGTTTTAGAAAGAATTTGCATTCAAAATGATACCCGTACTAGAAACAGGCCAATTTTTATACCCCGTTCTGGAAATTTATTTCCATAGCCCGTTTTTGAAAAGTCTTGAATATACACTGTAGGTACCCCGTTCTAGATCAGGAGTCCCAAAATCACGACCCTGCTGGGTGGTACATACCCATATGGGTATTTTGGGGCAGTACCCCCTGGGCTGGGGGGTAACCTGCAATGGACTACCATCCCACCCAGGGGGAGTAGCAGTACTCCTAGTCAGCTTCATGCTGCAGAAACCAGGATAAGCTCCAGCAGTGCACCCCTCCAGCAGTGTGGACCAGTTTGGCTCCGAATGGCTTTACCTTCTTTACAATGTATATTAGACCCTCCCTCACTGAAGGCCTTGAAAAGAAATAAGCCCCCTGGGGGCTTTTAAATAGAGTATTTATGCCGAGTTCATATGTTCAGTCAGGTCCAACAAAGTATATCATATCTCAAACTTAAAAAAATTTACAGCTACATGTATCAATAATACAGTATTGATGCCCAGCACAATAATAAAATGTAAGAAGAACCAAACCAACTCTTCTCTTCTTATCCTGAATCAACAGTAAAGTAACTAAGCTTATTCCTAACTCTTCCCCTAGTTCAGAAGCCCGGGGGGGGGGGGGGGGTCGGTGGTGCGGGGGGTTTTTTTTTTTTTTTGTATAATACTGACCCGCTGAGGGTTTTTGAAACCCCTGACACTTGTTTTCAGGACAACAACACAAAAAACTACAATACCTACAATGTACCCTGTGTAGGACAACAATCCTCTCATTTTAGGATTTCCTGTTTTAAGGACATACATGTAATACACACACTCTTTGTTTTTTGCACATTTTTTAAAGTGTTGTATTGGTAATTGCAAATGTTTAGCGAATGACGTTTGAATGATTACCAATGCCCAAAGACCGGCAAACATCTCTAATCACGCGAGATGCTGGCCGCCTGATAGTCTAAATACTGTATAAACCATTTGTTTTACAGATGACAAATCGTGCAACCGCCATACCCTGTTGTAGGACAAGTTCAGCACATGTTTTATAAGGGACAGGACTCGCATAACAAATTATATACCCTGTCAGAACAGATAGGCCAAAAAACCATACACCTGTCCAGCGGCACGACCCATAAGGGGACCGTAACCTCCCCCGGGGTCAGAGATACTTTTCAATCTTAAAAGCTGACAGTCTATGGTTTTTGCAAAGAAAATTTTTTTTTTTAGTTGTTTTTTTAATTTTAAGGTTGACAAACAACACACTTCATTTAATGAGGATATGCAGATAAAGACGTTTAAACATGTTTACACCTCGGGCCCACAGCCTAAAACTACAGCGTAAACATAGAATGTATTAATTAGAATATTTTACACATATTTAATAGTAAGATTAATGCCCAGACAAAAGCTTTGCTCTTAGTGGAGTTTACTAATGGCAAATGCCTCAAGAAACGCTCAATTCATTGCAAAGGACATGAGGACCTGGGAGTTGCTGACGAAAATATTTTATTAGTATCATATTCTTGGTTTGCAACTGACGTCATCGCCGCCATGTTGGATGACCATTAACAAAAGAATTCTAATTAGCTTTATTGTTCCTGTCATCCAACATGGCCGCTAGAGTCTTTGTCATTTAAATCTCTCGGGAATGGTTGCAAACCAGCAATACATGTATATAGTGGTCCACTATCATCCAGACCAATGGTGTGAAGGTATCCTTATAATTTAAAAAGTGTTTTCATGGTGTACACGTATTGAATGATATAAATTATACATTTTAAATTTCTATTTTCTATGGGTTTTCTGGTAAACAATCAAATAGTTTTACATCAAATAATAATACATGCAATTTATTATATAATTAATGCATGTACTGTACCAAATAAAACCTATAATTCCAGTTTTCTCCATTCAATCTCTTACTTCTTTACTTCACTGCAATTTTTCAGTCAAAATCTCATTAAAAATTTCAAATTAAAAATCATCAGATGTTCGGAAATTATTGTACATAATGTGCAAACAAACACTGTCATTTTGGCTGCCAAAATCTTAGCAAGGGCCAGTCTCGCCTTTTCAAGATTATTGCCCGACTACAATAATATTGCACATTAAAAGTTATGAATTTATTACCGCTAAGCAGCTGGCAAGTAAAGTCTGTAAAACTGCATTAAACATGCGACAGTTTCGGCAAAACCTTAACTGGAATGTTCCCTTGAAGTAGCAGCTAAAAACGTCGAAGGCGACTGTACAGACAGCTTGGGATCATCTCCCGGGTGTAAAAACATCAAATTGAAATTTACCTTCCGTCCTTTGGCGTCCACTTTAGAATGTCATAGATGAAAATAATTGTGACTTTCCGAATCCGAAACCTATCGGTAAAACCCCTAACGCATCCTAAACAAACTACAGCTTCGATAAATGACTTCTGCTCAACTTTTAAGCCGTAAGTAGCAGTCTTTGCCAGCTTTAGATGAAGCAGAGTCTGGCTTTAGCACCGCCATTTGGGATTTGATGTGGAGCATGCGCTGTGAAGGCGACATAGTCAGATTCTGGCTACGGCTGCGCAGAGTTTCCCAGAGCTTCGCGCGCTTTGCGTAGTCAAAGAAAGCAGCGAAGGTCTGGGGTCGAGAATGGTACCAGTCAGAGGTCGTGATTTCTTGGTGCTGAAGTGAAGGGGAGGGCGTACAAGCAAACGTTAGTGCATACAATTGAACGTTTAGTGCATACAAGTAAACGTTAGTGCATACAAGTGAACGTTAGTGCATACAAGTGAAGGGGAGTGCATACAAGTGAACGTGAGTGCATACAAGTAAACGTTAGCGCGTACAAGTGAAGGTGGGGCGTACAAGTGAACGTAAGTGCATATAAGTGAACGTTAGTGCATACAAGTGAACGTTAGTGCGTACAAGTGAACGTTAGTGCATACAGTGAACGTTAGTGCATACAAGTAAACGTTAGTGCATACAAGTAAACGTTAGCGCGTACAAGTGAACGTTAGTGCATACAAGTGAACGTTAGTGCGTACAAGTGAAGGAGAGGGCATACAAGTAAACGTTACTGTGCATACAAGTGAACGTTAGTGCGTACAAGTAAACGTTAATGCGTACAAGTAAACGTTAATGCGTACAAGTAAAACGTTAGTACGTACAAGTGAACGTTAGTGCGTACAAGTAAACGTTAGTGCGTACAAGTAAACGTTAATGCGTACAAGTAAACGTTAGTGCGTACAAGTAAACGTTAGTGCGTACAAGTAAACGCTAGTGCGTACAAGTGAACGTTAATGCGTACAAGTAAACGTTAATGCGTACAAGTAAACGTTAGTGCGTACAAGTGAACGTTAACGCGTACAAGTAACGTTAGTGCATACAAGTGAACGTTAGTGCGTACAAGTAAACGTTAATGCGTACAAGTAAACGTTAATGCGTACAAGTAAACGTTAATGCGTACAAGTAAACGTTAATGCGTACAAGTAAACGTTAGTGCGTACAAGTAAACGTTAATGCGCACAAGTAAACGTTAATGCGTACAAGTAAACGTTAGTGCGTACAAGTAAACGTTAATGCGTACAAGTAAACGTTAATGCGTACAAGTAAAACGTTAATGCGTACAAGTGAAAGTTAATGCGTACAAGTAAACGTTAGTGCGTACAAGTAAACGTTAGTGCGTACAAGTAAACGTTAATGCGTAGAAGTAAACGTTAATGCGTAGAAGTAAACGTTAATGCGTACAAGTAAACGTTAATGCGTACAAGTAAACGTTAATGCGTACAAGTAAACGTTAGTGCGTACAAACGTTAATGCGTACGAGTAAACGTTAATGCGTACAAGTAAACGTTAGTGCGTACAAGTAAACGTTAGTGCGTACAAGTGAACGTTAATGCGTACAAGTAAACGTTAGTGCATACAAGTGAACGTTCGTGCATACAAGTGAACGTTAATGCGTACAAGTAAACGTTAGTGCGTACAAGTAAACGTTAGTGCGTACAAGTGAACGTTAGTGCGTACAAGTAAAACGTTAATGCGTACAAGTAAACGTTAATGCGTACAAGTAAACGTTAGTGCGTACAAGTGAACGTTGGTGCATACAAGTGAACGTTAATGCGTACAAGTAAATGTTAGTACATACAAGTGAACGTTAATGCGTACAAGTGAACGTTCGTGCGTACAAGTGAACGTTAGTGCGTACAAGTGAACGTTAGTGCATACAAGTGAACGTTAATGCGTACAAGTGAACGTTAGTGCATACAAGTGAACGTTAATGCGTACAAGTAAATGTTAGTACATACAAGTGAACGTTAATGCGTACAAGTAAACGTTCGTGCGTGCAAGTGAACGTTAGTGCGTACAAGTGAACGTTAGTGCGTACAAGTAAACGCTAGTGCGTACAAGTAAATGTTAGTACATACAAGTGAACGTTAGTGCGTACAAGTAAACGTTCGTGCGTCACAAGTGAACGTTTAGTGCATACAAGTGAACGTTTAGTGCATACAAGTGAACGTTAGTGCGTACAAGTGAACGTTGGTGCATACAACGTGAACGTTTAGTGCATACAAGTTAAGGGAGGGCGTACAAGTGAACGTCAGTGCATACAAGTGAACGTTAGTGCGTACAAGTGAACGTTGTACAAGTGAACGTTAGTGCGTACAAGTGAACGTTAGTGCATACAAGTGAACGTTAGTGCGTACAAGTAAACGTTAATGCGTACAAGTAAACGTTAGTGCATACAAGTGAACGTTAGAGCATACAAGTGAACGTTAGCGCGTAACAAGTGATGATGGGGGCGTACGAGTGAACGTTAGTGCATACAAGTAATTGTTTCAAATTAAATAAATTTTCTCGAACAGCATTCGAAGACACACTGATCCTTCAGTTTCCGCTCCAGACTCTAAATAGGGCACTTTGCAACTCGACCTACCTGTAGAGGTTCGTAATGAAAAACAAATTTAAAATAAAATGTTCAATGCCTATTTCCTTCAGTCTTACATTTTGAAAAGAAAGGTTGTGTGTTGCTGTAGACGTTTTTAACCTTTTTGGTGTTGCAGGATCAACAATCAACCAATCAGTCTTAACTAAAGTCTGAATCCGGAGCCGTTTACTTCCCCCGCCAATCCTTCATGATTTTGCATATTGTAAAATAAGATTTCCGGAGTTTAAATCAGCTCCTGGAAATTTGATGACTGCGTATTTTTCGTCTACTATAAAGTAATAGAATGCTAGCATTTGCAAGGGGAAAATATGGTGTTTAAAACTCCCCCCTCGACGACAATGTGAGTTGAAACACCCAAAACCTGTATGTAGTTAATTCCCACTCATGGAGGGCGAGCATGTTTTACCTCTAACTGCATTGTCTTAAGAGCTACTACCTTGAAATTACTAATAGAACATTTACAAGATCTATCAACAAACAACATATGGAACAAGGGATGTGAATTTCGGAATTTCTAGCTGCGTGTTACTAAATGTGGCACTTTCGCTACGCGGCGTCGCAGCAAAACATGGTTGTAGAAAAAACGGTTGTAATTTCAAAACAGCGCACGCTACAAATCTGTAACTTGGCAAACGTAATGCTAAGTAGACTGGCTTTAACTGGCTGGTCACAGCGAATCTTTCAAATTGAAAATTAAACTTTTGGCCGTTTTACTGAACTGGTAAACTTTAACGTAGATGAAAGTTCATATCGTTAGAGCTGACTTAATGGTAATCTCTACAAAACCCTATCTAAAATTTGTGGGGTGGTCGGGGGAATATACCAGCGTTTATTAGTCTCTCATCTATCCATTCATTCCGCGTAAAATTGCGTTATACCCTTATTTTGTTTCTGATACCCTGACCCGTGGCACATTTGTACGCCTTTTTCGATGTAAAAAGCCCTTTAAAATAAAGGCGGATTAAGTTATGAACGTGAAACTCTAGCCAAACATGCACAGTACTTTGCTAGAGTCACATAAACGGTGTCATGGAAAAGGACAATATTTTGAAGAATTTATTACAAGAGAGAAATAACGTGACAAAAGTGCCGCACTTTTCATCTAGATAGAGAGAAGAGAAGCATTTAAGCAGTGTAACTTGTAAAAAGACAAAACTCGTTTCCGATAACAACGATGAATCAATCGTTATTAATGCGGCACACAATCGAACTCACAACTTTTTTTTCTTCACCGATTTTCATCGATTGCTATCCGGGCAATCAATATCAGTCGAAGATTGATCGATTGATATCGAATTGTTATCGATTATCGGTCTATCGATTGATTATGCCTGGAGATACTACACTGTCCAAAATGCTGAGAAGGACTCACAGTTGAACATGGGAAGCAGTTTTTTGTGTAGTCCAAGTATATAAAAGTGCAAACAAGCCATGCAGTCCTCAGCAATTCAATCAATAATATATCAAGACAGTATGTACATGTAAGCTTACTTACAGTGTGATTATTACTCATGTTGTGTATTCTGATTTCTTGTTGCAGAACACAGGTTTAGACTTGCTTTCCATACCCGGCTGTGTGAAGCCAGTGACTGGCTGTGGGCTTAGCGGTCGCCACTGTCATATTAAATTCCTCATTTAATCCTGGTAAAGATACAGATAATTGATAATTTGTACAACAGGATAAACTCAATAAATGCAGGATCAAAACACTTAAGTAATAGAGACTGTGATCACTTTAAAGGTCCTACGTCACGGTTGCCATTCACAATCCGCCTTAATCTTCTGTCTATTATCACCCCTTTGGAGTTTTTTCTGCCTTTGTTAGTTAACTATTTTGTTTAGGCTTTCTACCGTGCTCTCTACAGTCTGAAGGTGATTAAATCAATGACTTAAAATATCGTGAACATAGCTCCTTTAAGAATCCTCAGATAATAATAGGAAATCTTTGTTAGACGGAAACTCGGAAAGTGAGAGACTTAAACATATTATGAGGTGGTATAATTTTATTAAGAACATTTTTGCAAAAGTTAGAAAATTTTATGGTTCCTAGATAAAACCAATACTTGCTTGGAACCAATAATTATCCTAATGCCATATATATAGGTTATTGGCCGGCCGGGAGGTCGTATTGAGAAAAACTGTGCCCGTGGTCTTGAGTGCGGCCCGAGGCCGTTAGGTCGAGGGCCGCACTCAAGACCAAGGGCACAGTTTTTCTCAATACGGGACCCGTGACGACTAGGCCGGACGCAATAACCTTTTTAATTTTTTTTTCTGCGTACTTCAGTTTGGACCTTTGATACAAGAAATATTGAAAATCTCAGGCTTCGTTTTGCCAAATCATGTTTTTTTTTGCTCACCCCATTTTTGCATTCGTCCCAGCGCGCACTAAGTTAGACATTGTATCGCCTCAGAAGACTTGACGCGATGGAAATAACCCAAGTATCCCAGCAAACTCAGACGAGTAATTTTTAACAGACTCACAAATATGTAATTACAGCAAATGCGAGACTTAGAGCGGCATTTCATGTCAATCACAAAGCAGCTGAAACGAGAAGCTATTTCCATTTTCACAAAAACCATTCAAAGCCGGCTTCGTCAAATTCTACGACAATCTTCGGCAATCTTCCATACATTACTCTTGCCATATAAAACAGATATGATGAAACTGAAGCATTTTTCGAGCAAAACTGTTCCCAGTTACAGTCTTTACGTATACTACAATTTTATATCACATGTTAAATCTAATTTTTGCCATTCGGTGGCAGTTTGCAGTTTTCATTTTATGCGAAACCCTGACAAACTTCGCTTGCATAAGCTCTTTCAAAGCCGACGGCATAAAATTGATACGTGCCGAGAATTATAAACGAGAATACCGGTAGCCACAAAGTTATTTATTGAATGAAAATTAACGGAAGGTTTGTTTAGGAAAACAGAGAAACGAAAAGCAAACAATTAAAACGAAGGAATTGAGTCTAAACACGGTGAATTGCAATTTTAAACCCGCAAGTTTGAACGTGAAACTGATTTCCAAAAACGAACAACAAACTTGACTAAAACTAAATTCTGTCGGTTAAAATCAAATGACTACTCGCCTTTTTGAAGAAATGCAAGCTCTTTAATTCCACTGCGTAGTTCTCCATTCACTTGACAAAGATAAGAGAGCAAAATAATGCGAGAAATTCAGTAAAAAGCTTCTTCGCATCGACCTTCACTCGTTGCTGAATTAAAATGTTTTCGCTTGTAGCGCATGCCTGCGCTACGATTCCGCGGGTCTCCGCCGCCGGTTCACGGGCAATTTTTCCCGCTCCCGGGACCAATATTGGCTTGATTAATATGTTTTTGTTGGTCTTACAGTATTAAACGCATTCTGGCAGTTTTAAAAAGCTAAGCGAAATTTTCTACCTTCGCGCGTTGCTGAAATGGTCCGTGAAGCCTCGGTTACCGTGACCGTGGTCAGAGATAGGAGAATACCGCCCGCTCCCGGAACCAATCAGATTGCAGGATTCGCAGGATACCGCCCGCTCGCGCACTGAGAAAAAAATAAATACCTCTTACTAACCGAGTTTGAGGTCCGTACGGTAAGTTACGGACCGAGTTTTTTTCCCTTCGATTTATGGCCCAAGCGCGAAGCGCGCGGGCCATAAATCGAAGGGAAAAAAACGAGGATCCGTAACTTACAGTACGGACCGAGAAGACGAGGTTAGTAAGATATTTATTATATCTCTCCCTTTGGAAAAAGGAAAACATTTCAAGTCAAGCGCGAGGAAAGCGGCTTCATTTGACTGACACACGCAAAGAACGAGTCGATTGATCGAGTTCGACGAGCTGTAAACACGATTTGAATCCAAACTTCAAACGTCTTCAAACAATTTTTACCTAGTTTATATTTTCTGTAAAAGCATGAAAACTAGGTACAGTTCGAGTTTACTTTTAAATTAGTCATCTTGAAGTTCGTTAAACAGACAAGTGACTATAAATTTTGATATACAACTCGGATTGAGAAGAAAGCACCGCAATCAATAACAGGCGTGTTCGTCAAACTGAGTGAAAATACGCACTGAAATACGAGAGTATTTCTTACAAATACTGAACGAGAGAACACTAAATTGGGGTGTGTCAAGAAACTACGGGACAAATTAAACCAATCTCCTCAGAAATACTGCCGTCAATCTTTTGTGGCGAGCTTTGTTTTTGGGTTTTTTTTGTCGTCCTGAGAATTGTTTGCTGCAGAAGTCGCATAATAACTTTGTGAATAAAAATGTTTGCCGAGGAGTCTTGTCAAAAACATCAAACAGGTAAGACTTTCCGTTTCCAACGTTTAAATGTTCCATTCGTCTGCTCTTAAAAGACCTTTTCGCACAAAAAACAAGAAAAACCTTTTCCATTCAGAATTCGTGAACTTCTTCACAGTCAGTTCGCGGAACTTTTCGGCAGAGGATAAAACTGTCAATTGTTCCTGAGAAGCAGGGGGGTGAATTGGGCGAGCGAGGGACATTAGCCTGAATACGAGTCCCAACTTGTATGGAGCCGGCCTCTGCACATCTTTGTTATTTATGACGGCTTCTAAAAGCTCCCGACTGAATAGTAACGATGTTTTTTCGCTGAAGATCCTTTTCGGCATTTGCGCTTTTTGTTTGCGTTGAAAGCTTTTTCATCCGATTGCAAAAACCGTTTAAAGTAGGTTTCAAAATCGTCTTCTTGTCTGTTGGTTTTTTTTTTTTTGTTTTGGGAGACATTTATATTATGCAGAATTTGAAATTAATCGAAACTAACCTTGCAAACGGATGGCGTCCATGATCTCATTAAGCGAGCACCTCTCAAAAGAACAAAATCAAATTTCGCGGGCCGGACGGTAGACACATAAATAAGGCCTCGTAAAAACGCATAAAAGCGAAGAAGAGCAAAAAAAAATAAAGAATTGACCAATCCCAGCGCGCGTACGTATATAAGAGATATAATAAAAATACATTACTTACGAACCTTACTTGCTCAGGACCCATGCCTGGGGAATATTGGCCCGTAGCTACAAGTCTACATTATTTTTTTTTTTTCTTCTGCCCCGTACATCGGGCCAATATTCCCCAGTACGACCTATCGAAACTTGATTAGTAAGAGGTTAGTATTGATCCAATTTGTTTTTGTTTTTTAATACTTGACGAACTAGCTCAACTAACGTGTATGTAGTTTTATCTGGCTTTTATTATGCACCATGATCGAGTACTGTATTTACACTCTTTAACTTAAGGTGGCTGAACACAGTTTGCAAAACTTTGGAGAATATAAGCTTTGATTTCGCGTTGCTTTATCAAACAATCATCACACTCTAATAGAGTCTACAAAAAACCGTTGCAGCTAACGAGCTCAAAGTTGGCAAGAAAAATTCAAGATAAGCGTCTGGTGTTGTTATTTGTTTGTCCATTGCTTAAAGTCTATGTTCCAGTTACCATGGCAACAAAGCTAGTTATAAAACGACTAAAAAGGTGGAGTTTTTTTCGATCTCAGAAAATTCAGTCATTAGATTTTTCTCATTGTTTGTGTCTAACAAACTCTGAAAACTGACATTTCAACACAAAGGTTA